>CABHPH010119525.1:0-40987 GCA_902168325.1 Peromyscus nudipes
GGGGGAGTCTTTGCCCTGGAGGAGATGGAAATGGGGTGTGGGCCAGGAGGAGGGGGGAGGGGTAGGAGCGGGGAGAACGGGGGAATCTATGGCTGATATGTAAAGTTGAATTATATTGTAAAATAAAATAAAATAAATCAAAAAATTTCTTAAATAAAAAAGCCATTAGTAAGGCATGTGATATAAGCTAAATTTACTTTGAAGCTTTAAATCAGCTAATGGTATACAGCTGTTTTGGTTCTGGGGAGATACAACTTTTTTCCTTATCAGTATGAGCTATGATATAAAACAGGTCTAAACTCTCTCATAATCCTCAAGGAATAATAGACCTAGTTATTAAAAATATCCCACTATTATTTCTATTCATGAAGACTTACAGCTTGAGGAGAAATCATCTTCCTGACAATCCATAGATATAAATGCCCAATAGATGGAATGTTTTTATGAAATAACCAAACTATAATACAGGCAGTGGGGGAATTCCCACATCAAATACATCATATCAGATACCAAATGTATAGCAGAAGCAAAATTTGGAGTCTGTAGTCTCTTGGCTTTGCTTAAAATGAGATTGATCGAGCAGAGATTTTCGTGTTGGTGGCCTGACGCCTGACTTTCCATTGTGTGGCCACAAGCATATTGGTTCTTTGGGAAAATCAACAAGACAGACAAACTCTTATCCCAACTAACCAAAAGGCAGAGAGATAATATCCAAATTAACAAAATCCAAAATAAAAAGGTCATAACAACAGACATAGGGGAAATCCAGAGGATCATTAGGTCATACTTCAAAATCCAGTACTCAACAAAATTAAATAATATAAAAGAAATGGACAATTTTCTTCATAGGTACCACATACTAAAATTAAATCAAAACAAGATTAACAATTCAAATAGACCTAACCCCTAAGGAAATAAAACCACTCCCAAAAGTCTTCCACTCCCCACCCCCAAAAAAGGGTCAGATGGTTTCAGCACAGAATTCTACCAGTTTCAAAGAAGAGCTATTACCAAAAGTCCTCAAAGTGTTCCACACAATAGAAACAGAATCAATATTGCCAAATTATTTTTATGAGGGTCACAGTTACCCTGATACTCAAATCTCGAAAAGATGCAACACTAAAAGAGAATTACAGACCACTCTCCACCATGAACATTGATACAAAAATACTCAAAAATATACTGTAAAACAAAATTCAAGAATAGATTTTAAAAAATTATCAACCATGATCAAATAGGCTTCATTCTAGTGATGCAGGCATGGTTCAACATACTAAAATCTGTCAATGTAATCCACCATATAAACAAACTGGAAAAAAAGTATGACCATTCCATCAGATGCTGAAAAAGCTTTTGACAAAATTCAACACCCCTTCATGATAAAAGTTCTGGATAGGCTGGGCGGTGGTGGTGCACACCTTTAATCCCAGCACTCCGGAGGCAGAGCCAGGCAGAGCTCTGTGAGTTCAAGGTCAGCCTGGTCTACAGAGTGAGATCCAGAACATGCACCAAAGCTACACAGAGAAACCCTGTCTCAAAAAAAAAAAAAAAAAGAAAAAGAAATGAAAAGAAAGAAAGTTCTGGAATAAATCAAGAATTCAAGCAATATCCTAAACATGATAAAAGCAGTATACAGCAAGCAGGCAGCCAACATCAAACTAAATGGAGAGAAACTCAAAGCAATCCCATTCAATTCAGGAAAAGACAAGGCTGTCAACTCTCTCCGTAACTATTCAATATAGTACTCAATGTTCCACCTAGAGCAATAAGGCAACAAAAGGAGATCAAAAAGATACAAATTAGAAAAGAAGAAGTGAAACTTTTGCTATTTGCTGATTATTTAATTGCATGGATAAGTGACCTGAAAAATTATATCAGGGAACTCCTACAGCTAATAAACACCTTCAGTAATATGTCTAGGAACAAGAAAAACTCAAAAAAAAAAAATGAGTAACTCCCCCCTATACACAAATGATAAATGGGATGAGAAAGAAATTAGAGAAACAACACCCTTTACAAAATCCACAAATAATATAAATATCTTGTGGTAACTCTAAGAAAACAAATGAAAGACCTCTATGATAAGAACTTTAAGTCTTTGAAGAAAAATATTGAAGAACATATCAGAAAATGGAAAGATCTCCCAAGCTTGTGGATCAGGAGGATTAACATAGTAAAAAATGGCAATCTTACCAAAAGCAATATGCAGATTCAATGCAATCTCCATCAAAATTCCAACACAGTTTTCACTGACCTTGAAAGAACAATGCTCAACCTCATATGGAGAAACAAAACAAACAAACAAACAAACAAAAAAGGATAGTTCAAACTATCTTATACAACAAAGGAACTTCCAGAGGTGTCACCATCCCTAACTTCAAGTTCTTCTCTAGAACTACAGTAATAATAACAGCATAGTATTGTCATAAAAACAGACAGGTGGATCAGTGTAATTGAACTGAAGTCCCTGATATAAATTCACATAATTCTGACAACTGATTTTTGACAAAGAAGACAAAACTGAACAATGGAAAAAATTATCTTCAACAAATGGTACTTGCATAACTGGATGTTCCCATGTAGATGATTGCAAATTGATCCATACCTATTGCCCTGCACAAAACTCAAGTCCAAGTGGATCAAAGACTTCAACATAAATCCAGTTTCACTGAACCTGAGAGAAGAGAAAGGAGGACGTAGCCTTGAACAGATTGGCATAGGAGACAACTTCCTGAATATCACATCAGTGGCACAGACAGTGAGTCAACAGCTGATACATGGGACCTCCTGAAACTTAAAAGCTTCTGTAAGGCAAAGGAACTGTGAATACAACAAATGCTAGCCTACAGAAATGGTAACTATCTTCACCAACCTCACATCTGACAGAGGGCTTATCTCCATATATATATATATATAGATAGATAGATAGATAGATAGATAGATAGATATAGATATAGATATAGATAACTCAAGAAACTAGACATCAAAATACCAAGCAATACAATTTAAAAATGGGGTATAGATTTAAATAGAAAATTCTCAAAAGAAGAATCTGAAATGGTGAAGATATACTCAAAGAATTGTTCAACATTCTTAGTTATCAGGGAAATGTAAATCAAAATGACTCTGAGATACCATGGTACACCTGTCAGAATTATTAAGATTAAAAACACTAATGACAGTCTATGTTGGACAGGATGTAGAGTAAGAAGAACACTCCTCCACTTCTGGTGGGAGTACAAACTTGCACATCCACTTAGGAAATCAGTATCTCAGTTTCTCAGCAAATTGAGAATCAACCTACCTCAAGACCCAGCTATACCAATCTTGGGCATATACTCAAAGGTGCTCAACTATACCACAAGGACACTTGCTCAACTATGTTCATAGCAGCATTATTCATAATAGCCAGAACCTGGAAACAACCTAGATGCCACCCCTCAACCAAAGAACTGATAAAGAAAATGTGATACATTTACACAATTGAATATTACTCAGTGGTAAAAACAATGTCATCATGAAATTTGCAGGCCAATGGATCAAACAAAAAAAATCATCCTGAGTGATGTAAACCATATCCAGAAAGAAGAAAATTGTATGTACTCACTCATAAGTGGATATCAGATGTAAAACAAAAGAATAGCCAGGCTACAATCCATAGCCCCATAGAAGCTAAGTAACAAAGGGAATCCTAAGAGTGATTCATGGATTTCCCTGGGAAGGGAAAATAGATGATGAGATCTCCTGGGTAAACTGGGGAGGAAAGGGAGGAGGGGGGCTTGGAGGAGAGGTGATGGGTAAGTGGTAACATGAGGTATCAAGTTGGTCAAGTTAGGGGGTGAATGAGGGAAAGAAAGATATCTTGATAGAGGGAGCCATTTTGGGGTTAGGGAGAAACCTGGTGTCAGGAAAACTCCCAGGAACCTGTGAGGATGAACCCAGCTAAGATTCCTAGTAATAGTGGAAAGGGTCCCTGAACTGGCCTTCTCCTATGACTATCCTAATTGCCAAGAGAGAGCTTTCATCCAGTATCTGATGAAAGCAGATACAGAGATCCACAGACAAGCACTGGGCTGAGCTCTGGAAGTCCAGTTGAGTAGAGGGAGGAGGGATTGTACAAGCAGAGGAGGTCAAGATCATGACAGGAAAACCCACAGAGACAGCTGACCTGACTAAAAGAAGCTCATGGACACTGGACCAAGAGCTAGGAAGCTTGTGTGGGACCAACCTAGGCCCCTCTGCATGTGGGAGACAGTTGCATAGCTTGGTCTGTTTGTAGGGCCCCTATCAGTGGAATCAGGACCTGTCCTCTCGTGCATGACTGGCTTTTTGGAACCTATTTTCCACGCAGAGATGCCTAGCCCAGCTTTAGGGCAGTGGGAGGTGCTTGGTCCTGCCTCAATGTGGTATGATATGCTTTGTTGACTCCCATGGGAAGCCTGCCCCTTTCTTGAAAGGAGGAAGAAGGGATAAGGACGTAGACAGGAGGTGAGTGAAGGGAACAGGAAGAGAGGAGGGAGGGGAAACTGTAGTTGATCTATAAAATAAATGAAAAAAATAATAAAAAAAGAAATAGATACACCAAAAATAGTGCAAAGGAAAAGAAAGGAAAAAAGATTACAGTACAACAATACAAAGAATATACTATTTTTCTTCTTGCAATTTCACCATTAGGTGCTCAATTCAAATCATATTTACTTCTCAAATGTTTACACATATTGTTTTTTTTCTATTATTAGAAAAATATTTTAATGAGCCATCTATAGTCTTTTGGAAAAAATAAAACTGGTTATGGTTTTGTTATTTCTCACTATCACATTTTACTTTGAACACAATGGTTCACATGGAACGAAATGGATTGTTTAATTTATATAGTCTGTTTTCGTCACAGTCAGCTTCTCTTGTCACCATAGGGAACCAACCTAACAATAACAAGCTTCAGTTTACTTTTTCTTGCTTTTAGAATATGTATTTTTCTTTAATAAAATATTTTTCATTTTGTAATCACCAATCTCTCAAAGGAAAAACTTGTGAGGAATTGATCCAAATGCATTCCATATTTGTTCTGAGAATGTTGAGAAATAAGGAGAAGAATGAAAGAAAGTATCTGGCAAAGATATGTTGATGAAGTAAGGGAACATTAGCCATGATGCTCTTTGGAAAAGTGTTAAACTGTGTATATATAATGTTGCTTATAAAGTTTTTTTTGAAAGTTACACATCTATTTTTATTTCCATTAGAAAAATATTATCTGTATAAGATTTTGGTTCACTCTATTCTCCTATATTATTCAAGTTTAGGTATTTTGATTAAGTTTCCTACATCTAACATGAGAACTAAATATTTCACATGAGCAAATTAATATAATTTAATTAATTAAGTGTGCTCTTTACTATTTGTCACCAACAACAGCTCATTGGTCCCTTTCCTGCTGCTCATCTGAGTAGCTGTACTGAGCCTTCCCCCACTCGGCAGAGAGTATGTAAGTACAATTAGAACATCAGCCAGTGTTCTCAGTAATCTCCAATTCACATCAAGTCTACATATATAAGGTTATTTCCACGATTACCTCAGCTACTCTGGTCACGTTTATACTTCCCAGCATCATTTGTAAAAATTAAGGTGTGAAAGACATTCCAAAGAAATCCAGAGTCAACATCAGCATGGCCACTTATAGTCATGCTGTGGTGAAAGGTCCCAGGACAGCAATTGCTTCAATTTCAATTCGACTTCCTCTGGGCAAAGTGGCGACATGGTACGCAGCTCTGGCAGGAAGGCTGCTCTTGAAATACATTTTGTAGATTTCATTGACAGTGCCAAAGTCATTTATGTCAGCCAACGAAACAGTTGTCTTTACCACATTAGTGAAGTCACAACCTGCAGCTTTCAGAATCTCACCCAAGTTTGTAAGAGCCTGTTTAGCTTCTTCTACTACCCCTCCTGGCACAAGCTGTCCACTGGAAGGATCCATGCCTACCTGTCCAGAGATGTAAACGGTCCTGTCCACTAGCACAGCTTGGCTGTAGGCACCAATGGCCGCCGGGGCTTTTGTGGTGCTGATCACCTTTCTGATTACGGACGACATGCTGATCCTCTCACGAAGACCCTCCAGAAGACGACTCTACCACAACTCTTCTCACTATTCTGCTTATAAAGCTTAACACTTTCAGTACCATATCATTCATGATAGTCATCACGGATCTAACATAAATTATAACTATATTTGGAAAGTCAAAAAACTGGTATCTTCTAAGTGAATCCTATTAGAATACCTTTACTTTGAAAATTATTTATTTATTTTAGATTTTGGTATCTGAATGATGAAGAATTCATGGCAATCAATGTAACAAAGAGTGTGGCATACATGATATTCAAGTAAGTTGAGTTGGCTTTTATGGTAATAGATGGGAGAAATGAATCTTTATATTATAATGTACAATGTTTTGTAATTATGAACATCCTGTGTTTTCTGGAATATTAATCATGATTATGATTTGGAAGAAACAGAGTACATCTAGCAAAGATTTTTAAAACACTTGGTCTCTAGTGCTGTACACAGTTGTGTCAGGATGAACAGATACTGACTTTGTGACCTTGGGAAGTTTGCTTTCCCACCTTTGCCCCAGTTTCTCATCCGTGAGATTAGTATAATACAAATAACAATTTAATTGGGTTATTTCCAAAGAGTAAGTGGCAAACAAACACAAATTATCTGCCATATGTTGTAAACACACAAAATATAAACTCATAAATTTGACTTAATGATATAGAATAGAATGGGTTGATTAAGTGCTGACTCTTCTGGGCTCATAGTATTTTATTCTCTATATTTAATTTAAAAGTTAATCTTGCCAGGTATACCTAAAATCAAAATCTCAAAGCCAGTCTGCGTCATGAAAGAAGATTAATTTAAAAAAAGTAACTTAAATCCAAATTTCCTCACAAATGTTTCTGTTTCATTTCAATAGTCTGATTTTAATTGATTGTCTTTAATCTTTGAAACCTGAAAAATAGAAATATTTTATACAAATTCAAAAGCTACAATATTCTCTGTAATTCTTATTATCTTGTTAAAAATAGAAATACAAGTGAGTCTTTGCCATCCACAATTACATAGTGATTTACAATTTGTTATTTATTCTTAAATGTATGAGTGTTTCCCTTTATGTAAGTGCACCACAGTAAACAACACCTGTAGAAGCCAGAAGATGGTATTTCATCCTCTGAAAATTTCAGATGTTCGTGACCCTCCACATTCTGATGGCAGCTGGTCCTTGGACATCTGCAGGAGCAGCAATTAATCTTGACCACTGAACTAGCTCTCCAGCTTACAACATGATTTTAAAAAAATAAAATGTTCACAAAGTTTTGCTTTTTGTTTATTTAATGACAAGAGGGATAAGGACAGTGTGTTTTACAAAGGGAAATGTGTCTCAGAGTCACTTGAGTATTTTTAGATACTCATTGTATTATATTTAATGATAAAAATTCATGAACTTACTAAAAGAGGAAAACACTCAAATGCTTTATTCTGACAATACAGCAAATACTGACATAATTAATATAAATCATAATGCATCCTATATTTAAAATAAAAACTTTGAATGAAAAAAGACAAATCTAATCTCTTGTGCTGATTAATACTTTCATTTCTTAAATTATACATATGCAAATAATGTATTAAACATTTGAATTACACGTGCAATGTTTTAGAACCAATTGGCTCTTCAAAACCACAGTTACCACAGTACCTTATACAAATGGATATTTTGCAAGTTTGATAGAAGGACATCAATAATTTTAGAGTGCTTTCCCTAAGATTTGGATTTTATAAATGAACAGTGAAGAATACAGCCTGCTACTTTAATTCATGGTCACAGCTTCTGCTCTAAATGAGCCTCGGTATAGCACAAAAGTTCACAGATTCTTATCTGAAGATATGTGGAAATTTCCTAAAATTTACTGGAAGTCCTCCACCTAAACTTGCTTCATCATGCATGTTTAAAAACAAACAAACAGCAACAAAAAATATATTTGGTTTCTTCCCCTAAGTCCTATCTTTTCTTTCTCATTTCCTGATTCTCTTCTTTTTCCACTTCAATGTATTATTGATAGGAAAAATGCTATTTTCCTAATACAGAAACAAGTAAATAGATTTCATTAAAGGGAAATTTAATCTCATTCAATCACACTCAAAAGGTAGAATCCATTGGTCCAGCCTTTGTTATGTAGTAGTGATGCTTAATGAAGGATAACTGGAAATGAGGTCATAGGAAGACTGACTATGGTACCTGGCAGCCACATCCCTGGCCTGAAGGCTCATTCATTACAGTCTGCTAACTCTGAGAGATCACCGATGCAGACGCAGATGATCTAGAAGTTCTGTTACATGTGTTACTAGGTAGAGAGCAAGAGAATTAAAAATAAAATCATTGGTATTTTTTGGTTCACTTTCAGCTTCCTTAGTGTAGTATGTTAATAAATATTCAAAAATATCTATTGACAGAGTTATTGAAATATATTTGAAGTAAAATCCTTCATTACTTATTTGCAACTCATTGTACAAACTCATGTTTCCTGGTTTATTAGGATCTTCATAAGTTTTAAAGAAAAGAAATCTCCAACTGTGATTGACATGCTCTCCAGGCTTGGTGAATGAGGTGTGAGCTCTTGATGGGTACACAGGGAACCTAGCTGGTAGCAGCACTCACCAGTAAAAGCAGTCTTGACTGAGTTCCTATTGTCAACCACTGAAAGTCAATTGCCAGAAGACAGTAGCTCAGGGGAAAATAATCTATGCTTGAAAAGTTAAATTACAAACCAGTCAACTAACATCCCCCAAATCATCTATTTCTCCTTAATTAAAATATCTCCTAATTAAGATAATCTTTCTATTTCCACTTTTAAAACACTAAAAAAGATAAGTACACCATAGAGTATAGAATTGTTTCCCAGGTACAATTTCCATTTAACTTCTCATTAACTATTTTTAAGGAGCATATGCTTCTTCTTAAATCCTTCAGCCAACCTTCTATAACTGTTTTACCATTATATATTTTATGCATCTTGTTATGCAATTGAAAAAGTCACTAATGAAAACTTCCATTCGAAAGGCCACAGGAAAAGCAGAGAAGGGTCAGGCTTCCAATGAATTCACATTGCAGGTGAATAATTATAAGGGCACATGCCACACAATCAGCTGTACAGACTAGATGTAAAGTACACTTTTAGCTATAGTAAATGTAGTATTTAATGACATTTTGACACAAGTGTTAATTTAAATAAAGTTATTAAAAATTATCACTGCTACCTTTTTAACTTTTTCAAGAAATGTGACTAAAATTGTAAACCTTGTACGTCATTTGTGTTTCTGGACTACTTCATTTTTGTTGTTGTTGTTGTTGTTGGAGAGCATTGATTCTTTGTATTGTAAACCAACCTTTACAACTTAAGGAAGTAAAATAAAATGATTAGTAAAATCTTATCAATTATGTATGATCACAATTTTAATGGTGCTTTCTAAGAAGAAATTGTTAGAAGTAGAATCATGATGCCTTTGGGATCTACTTTGGTTCAAAAGTGTCAATTGTCACCTGGCAAGGATCAGAATCTGAATCATAAGAACTGTGGAAAAACACAAGTCCATTCAGATAAAGAAAGAGGGTTAGATATAATTTATTATTAAACTGCTGGCTCTTCTTTTTACGATGTAAATTCTTCCAATTTTATAAAATCCATTTCTAGACACTCTAATTTGACTTATATCTACATGGTAACCCAGAAATACAGTCG
Organism: Peromyscus nudipes; assembly: GCA_902168325.1. NCBI lineage: Eukaryota > Metazoa > Chordata > Mammalia > Rodentia > Cricetidae > Peromyscus > Peromyscus nudipes. The sequence continues at coordinate 9,793 of CABHPH010119525.1, forward strand.
CTTTCAACTCATTCATCTTTGATTCTAAATTTCTCAAAATAATATTTAAAGTTTTTAATGTCTACCAAAAGAAGTCCAATGATAATTACGAAATTTTGTTAGCCATATCTCTTGTTTTGAAATAGTGGGATATATACCTGTTATCTATGACCAGATCAGTTGAATGCTCAGATCTATAAAATCTAAGGTTGGATTATATGTTAACATTAAAAAAATCAAACAAATAAAATCTAAAGCATGGTAGGTGTGTAGGCAAGGAGGAAGACTCTAAAGCTCATCTGTTCAGTTACACTTGAAAGGATGAGAACCAGAAGAAAGAATTTCCTTAACGTGTTCATCTTGCATGCTTCCCTGGGTCACTTCTGGTATTCAGTAGAGACATGAGTGAAAATTGTGTGACATAAGGAATTCAAAGACCTTAATAAAGACTAGTAAGGACTCACCTCACCTTGTCTTCCTAGGATATGATACGTCTTGTGCGCAAATGTCTTATGGCAAATTCTTCATCCTGTCTCACTTTTCTCTTGGAAGCTTCCAATAGATTGACTACCATATTTTAAGTAACAAATATGGAATTTGGACTCTGGAAAATGAGGAAATTTGTAAGTGAAATGTTATGTAAACCAATTGTTATGAACAGATGAATAAAAGCATATACTTAGTAAAATTCAAAAAAAAACTTTTCTCTTACTGTAATAACTTACCATGAACAAAAACAACTTAAGAAAGAGAGAAGTTCCAGAGGGTTAGAGTGCAAAATGACAGGGAAAGCATGGCATATCAGCAGGAACACGAAGCTGACTGTTTACCTTTTATTTGTACATAAGAAGCAGAGAAAATGAACAAGTTGAAGGGAGATGCTGTAAATTTTCAAGACCCTTCCCTGGTAACATGCTTCTTCCAGCAAGGACTGTACTTGGAAGTTTTCCTGTGTCCCCACCCAGGCAGTCGAGACAAATCTCTACCAACTGCATCCCCCAAGTAAACACACAGAGGCTTGTATTATTTATGAACTCTATGGCCATTAGCTCAGGCTTATTACTGACTAGCTCTTATATCTTAAATTAACCCATTTCTATAAATCTATACCTTGCTACGTGGTTTATGGCTTATTGATATCTTTACATCTTGCTTCTCCTGGCGGCAGCTAGCAGTGTCTCCTCTGTTCTCTTTCTTTCCTCTTCCTGTATATCTGTTTGGATTTCCTGACTGCCTCTAAGCTGCCTTACCATAGGCCAAATGGCTTTATTTATCAACCAATCAGAGCAACACATATTCACAGCATACAGAAAGGCATCCACAGCAAAGGACCATCTCCTAAAAGTTCCAAAACCTCTCAAATGACAGTTCCAACTGAGGAACTAGCTGTTTACTTATACAAGTCTTTGAGGGCATGTCTCATTTAAACCACTGTAGTAGAGCAAATTAAAATTTTATATTTTACACATTACAATGACATCGTACATGTTGAAGTAGATTTATATAGGATCCAACATGGTATGTTCATTAAAACGGAAAGCCTTTAGGAAGAATATGTTTATGAAGATTATATGTTCATTGTACTAGAGACATTTTAAAATTCTGGGACTGTTTTTTCTAGTAATATATACTAAGTTGTATATCAGATGCAGGTTCTCCTTTGATCGATGTAAGAAACAGACTGCCTTTGAAAGTATCTGTCAGGAGATGGTCTATTCTAATCCACTGTGCTTGGTGGAGGAAGGCAGACAGGAGGATTGAGTAGCAGTAGGTATCTCAGGGGCATAAGGGACAAGTGGTATATAGTCACACACCTTCTGCTACAATACCCAACCATTTGGAGGCAGAAGGAACTTGCATAGAGGAAAGAGCCTGATGCATTCTCCTACAGCATGGAATAAAGGAGACCAACCCAAGAAAACACACACTACCAAAGAAGGGATCTTTGTTTTCTCTGCTTCTGGCAGTGTCCTATGAACAATCTGCAGTCTATTAAATATCATTAACCCACAGCAATAACAACAATGATGTTTTTAGATTAAAAGACAGGTGTCCTTGATACTATTTAGGTTTTTCTACAACCCACTGTAGTGTGTGTTTCCTTGTTTAAGGTTGATTAAAGGAACAGTTTAACCCTGATTTGATCTGACATCTGGCTGGCAGAGCTCCTGAAGAAAGGGAGGAGGGATTGTATGAGCCAGAGGAGTCAAAGTCATGAAAGAGGAACTGACAGAGGTGGCTGACCTGAGCTCCTGGGAGCACATGAAGTTTACACCAACAATTAGGGAACCTGCATGGGACTGGCCGAGGCCCTCTGCATGTGTGTAACATCTATGTAGCTTGGTCTGTTTGTAAGATTCCTATCTGGACCTGTCTCTGGCACTTAACTGGCTTTCAGGGACCTGTTCCCCATCCTGGATTACCTTACCCAGCCTATATGCAGGAGGAGGGGCTAGGTCCTAACTCAACTTGATCATGTTTTGTTTAAGCCCATGGGAGGGCTGCCCCTTTCTAAATGGGGATGGAGGAAGAGTGGATGGGGAGGGGGTAGATGGGAGTCAGGGGGGAATGGGAGAAGAGAAGGAAGGGAAAACTGGTCAGTATGTAAAATAAATGAAAAAAATGTTAATTAAATTAAAAAAAACAACCATTTTATGGTGTTTTTAGAGCAATGTTTTTGACCAGCAGATTTGCAGTGTGTTCAATGTTTCTTCATTGATAAGTAGAAACAGTAAGTGGGGGACAAGGCAGTTGTTGTCATTCAGATGAGCTACTTGGGATTCCTGAAGGTGCATTTGATGATCTGAGTTTAAGATTGTGCACACTGAAGGCAATCACTGGGAATAAAATATGGAGCTTTCAGCCTTTTAAAATAAAGTCAACTGTGAATCTTCAGTGGAATGTATTCACAGACTTCCATTCACAGGAATCAGCATTGTCTACCCTTTGAAAGAACAATTTGTTTTAGATTTTCAAGTTACTATCAAAAGCAACATATTTTGTCCACAGTAAAGGATATATCAGACAAGATTGTCATTCAATATGACCTATGTATCTGACATTTAAATACCATGCAATTGTTTTCTATTTCTGTGTGTTGCCAGTCATGTGACAAGGACTGAGCAGGAAAACCATATAAAGTGTGCTGGTTCAACAAAATGCACAAAAACAATAATAGGGCCATGAGAGTAAAATTATGGTGTCATCTCATTTATAATGTCTTTTATTACTAGTGACAGCCAAGCTACCAGAATATCATTTACTGAGAGGAAGAAAGGCAGCATGTGTATTTGTAAATGAGACACAGTTATGCTTGAGTCTATTATTCTCTCCCCTGGGGCTCAAGAAACTACTCAGGCTGTGCATTTGTGGTTTATCCCACCATCTGCTATTCAAATGTTTCCTATTAACCGTGACCACCAGTGGTTTAACCTTTCTGAACCTTTCAAACATTTATTGACAGACAAAAAGAAAATGTAAAAGATAACAAGAATGAATTGAAAAAAATCCACTTGTAGCCTTATATCCCAATATCGTGCAGATAATAGATCTATGATCAATTAAACAAGGGCATATGTAAAAGGGTGGCATGAACTGATCCACTACTCTATTAATAATCTAGCAACATTGCTGAAAGTCCACAAAATAACTTTCTTGATATTTCATTACCATCAAATTGTAAAATTTAACAACAGTGGCAGCGTAGTCTGAAATCTACCTCCTAGGGAAAAAGGGATATTGCAGAAGATTTACAGCTTCAGCAAGAAGACACACAGAAGTGGAAAATGAATGCTTAGTGTGAGCCTGTTAGTTAGAGTGAAAATCACAGCTGAATAAAATGGCTTTCCCTTCATGGAAGTAGTTGCTAAACATATTTCAAATCCAAATGCTCCTTTCTTCCTCTATAAGAGCATACACTTAATGTAAATCTGTTCCATGCTCTCTGCGTTAGCTGAGGAAAAGCAGCGATTGTCTTACAAATCAAATCCCTTCACACAATATCCTCCTTTCATTCATTTGTGCAAAATGCAAAGGATATCAGAGTTGTCAGAATAAAAGATTCTTTTTCCTTAACACCACTACTCAGGAGCAAGGTTTAGAGCTATAAAAAAAAATACCTTCGGATACTAAGAAGGGAGCCCCAAATTGTTTATCACTGCTGTGTGGAGGAGATAAGGCAGTCAAGTGGAATTGGGTTACATTATTCATATAGTACATTATACACATAAAGCATTGGTAACTATTACATACATTTAAAACAGACTTAAATCCTCCAGTCCTGCCTGACATTCACTCTATAGAATCTAGCAAATTTTAAAGAGTGATACATTGAGCACTATGACTTTTGGTTCTGGTCGAGTAGTCTTTTGTGGTACTAAATCTCACAAGGGGGCAGGTATAGACATGCTGAAGAGAAGTGATACTTCATATACAGTGTCAGAGTAATGAAATTATTTGCATTAAAAGCTTAGTTTAATAAGTTTGGATCCAGTATATGAGTACTTGGGGGAAATCAGAACAACTCCGTGACACACAGGCTTTATGGATGGCCACACAAAATCATTGCCTTACTCATCATCTCCTATTACTAAACTTACCCATTGTTCATTCAAAAGCTAAATGCTTCTCTAATACAGAAATAGCAATCCTTCCAATTTTAAACTATTAGAAGACTCACCTCAATATGTGAAATAAAACACAATCTCATTTTAATTTACAAGCCTAGTTAAGAACTATCTGCCACCCACTCTAAAAGTATCCTCTATAAGGATTCATATTGAACTACTTCTTCAACATTCTACCTCCTAAATGCATGAATTGTTTTAAGATTTTCTTATACAGCTCTAAGTTACAAATAGCAGTCCTCCACAACACTCTCCAGTCATCCTGACAGTCATTCAGTGGATGCTTTCCAGTTGTTCTAAAAACAATTATTATTGACATTCTGGCTCACCCCTGTAGCGACCCACCTGCGTCCTGATGCAAAGTCTCCATTAAGGAAAAATCTCTCCCTTCTTCTTCCTCTTCCCCCTTTTCCCTTTCTCACCATGAAGTGTGCACACCTCTGCTTTCCCTCCATTTTCCTCTCTCCCTCTCCTCCCCGCCCCATAATCAACTCTCCACGTGGATGCTGTGTCTGCATAGTATGAGTAACCTTCCATCCACCATGTCACGCCACTGCCTCTGGTGTCTGCAAGGCTTTCTCCCTCACAGGGGAACCTTGGTCCAACCCGCCAAGGTCTCCTGCATGCCATATCATTATAATTATCCTTACATAAAGGATATCTCAACGGAGTTTCTATACTTCTTCTGTGTAAAGTACCCCGATCCTGTTTGGTTAGGCTTCTAATTTATTTTGTGACTGTTATGAAATATTGTGACTTTTTTTCATTAACTGAAGTTCTCAGAAAACAAAACCCATATGTAAAAGAGTCTATGAGTGTGGCTGACTGAGAAATGTTGTGATTGTGATGAGCTGCATGATATGGATCCAGAATCAAATTATTTTTGGCAATAGATGATAGACAGATGGATAGATAGATAGATAGATAGATAGATAGATAGATAGACAGATAGATAGATGATAAATGATAGATTTATTTTTATGAGTATTTACATTTTGAATATATTTTTGTAACTATTCCATGTGAAGGTCAGAAAAGAGCATCCTCAGAACTCATGGAACTGGCATTATCGGTACTTGTTGACCACCTTGACGATTCTGAGAGCTGAGCCTGTGTCTGCCATAAAATATTTGGGAATATAGTGAGCCTTCTAAATTACCAATCACTGGCTATTGTGTTACATCTTTATAACTATCCTGTGAAATATTTTGGGAGGTTTTAACTTAATAGTCCAAGAGCTTCCAACATTTTCAACATTAAAAAAATCTTTAAATAGCATCAGAAATCTTCAGAAGAAGAATCTTCACTTTGCTATGTCCCTGATGTTTATATCACCACAAATATATTCAATAATGTAGAATCTACCCAAAGAGCTTTACATAATATCACTCATGCTTGGTACTATTTTGAGGTAAGTGGATGGAGAGAAATAAAGCAGGAGTCAAGACCTTTCTAGAAAGTTGCACTAAGGCTTACATTAAGAAAAAATGAAGTTTAGTTTAAAGAAATCCAAATCACAAAAAAATCATGATTTGATAATATACTAAAAATAATCATGATTTAAAAAATATCATAATAGAATTGAATGCCAGAGCTAGTTTCACTGGCCAGTAATTCCAGCTACTTAATAGGAAGGGTAAAAGTACAGAATAGGGTCAGCATCACCACAAGCAACTCAAGAAGAAGTAATATATAAATAAAATGTAAGAGAAAGGCTGGGATTATTGCTCAATGGCCATTGCTTACCAAACACAGGCAGGCCCCAAGTTCAAGTCCCAGTACAATAACTCACTTTTTTCTATTGTTTGGCTTCCTTCCTGAGGGCAGGTCCTCAAATAAATGGAAATTGCAAAGCTTACTATTCTTAAAACAAATAGAATACTTCAAGTGAATACATTAGCTTCAGACAGAAATAAACATCCAAGAATGTAGGAATATAGAGTTACATCCTCAAATTCAGGTTCTTTAGACAACTTGTGTTATTTGTGCACAAAATATACCATAAAAAAGTACTGAACACCAATTTTGTCAGTTTCCAACCACAGGAGACTCAAAAGCTCTTGTTTGAGTACGGGAAAGTTAAAAGTTAGTAAATAAAACCAATATATCTTGGGAGACATTAATGAAATCTGGATTTTTTCTTTATAGATTTTGTTTGTTCACTATGCTTAGGTGTGTGTGAGAGTGTGGTTTTGTGTATGTGAGAGCAGTGCTCTCAGGGTCAAAAGGATATGTTGAAAATTTAGAGCTTAGGTGCAGGTGGCTGTAAAGTGTCTGACTTTGGTGCTTAGAACAGAACTCAGGAATTTCCCACTGTGTAGCCCTAGCTATCCTGGAGTTTGCCATGTAAGACCATGCTAGTCTTGAACTCACAGGGATCTGTCTTCCTGTCTCTGCCTTCTAGTGCTGGGATTAAAGGCATGTACCACCATACACTTCTCCAGTATGCATTTTAAACCACCCATCCCTCTCTCTAGCACCCATGAAACATGGAATCTACTTGGTTCTCCTTTCACAAAAAAACTATATATTACAAATTGTCAGATATGAAAAAAATCTATGTTCAAGAAAAAATGCAATGTTTTAAGACTAAAGCTTACTTACAGGACCCTCCTTGGAGTGAAGGGGTAATGATTTTAGAAGAGCTCTTATCGTGAGTCAAAGTTGCAAATAGAAATGTTCTGTAAATAAATGCTATTTATACTGTAAAACTAAGTGAAGAAAGATAAAGACCAAATACTGAGAAGCCCTCTAGTGAAACAACAGAAATATTTGAGAAGGTAAACCAGAAGGTGGGAAATAGCAATATAATACAGGGTCTATGAACCTGAGACTTACAATCTGAAAACCTGAGAGCAAAAATATTGAGATAAAACATTTTAAAATGGAATGGAAAATTAGGAAGTAACACTAAAGCCTAAGGAAAGGAAGAGATAACATGAGACAGAAAATACAAATAACTTTTATGCTAGTATATTAATTTTTTAATTGTCCTACTTTGCTCTTTTGTAGTTGGAAGTATCTCTGGTCCTGCCAGGCCCCCCACAGTCCCTTGACCTGCTTATAAAATAATCACATATAAGCTTATATTAATTATCACTGCTTGGCCATTAGCTCAGGCTTAATACTGACTAGCTCTTAGACTTAAATTAACCCATAATTCTTATCTATGTTTAGCCACATAGATTGGTACCTTTTCTCACTTCTGCCTTCACATCTTGCTTCCTCTGTGCCTATCTGGTGACTCTTGATTCAGCCTTCCTCTTACAAGGATTCCCCTCTCTGTTTGCCCCACCTATACTTCTTGCCTGGCTACTGGCCAATCAGCATTTTATTTATCTACCAATCAGAGCAATGCACATTCACAGCCTACAGAATGATATCCTACAGCACCTCCCTATTTCTGTCTAATCAAAAAAGGTTTTAACCTAAATATAGTAAAATCACATTTAATAGAATAGTTATCAAGCAAGAATTACAGTTACAATATCTATTCTATTTGTATTTTGCAAAATTAAAGAAAATATTCTATCATCTATCCTATATTTGTGAGTCTAAAGTTTGATATCTAATTTATCTCTTATCATAACCAAGGAAAATTATAATTATAACTATCTAGTCTTCAACTACATCAAAGACCTCAGAAAGATATAATATTACCTAAGTAAATAGGAAGTGTTTTGTAAGCAACTTCCAAAACTCTAGAATGACAGAGACAGCTAGCTACCTGGACAGTTAACCAAGTTCCCCTGTAATGTTGGGGCATCCATCTTCAGCCTATAGGACTAGAGTCACTCACTTGCTTCTCTCTGTGTCCTGTAGAATATTTGATAGTATCCTCTGTGAAGCTGGAACCTGAACAACCATTTCACCTTGCAAAATTCAGTGGTCACATTCCTATGGATCTTGCATGTCCAGTTTATATAACATATTATCAGCAGTTCAGGCAAGAGCAGTTTCTTGCCCAAATGGCTATTTTTGATAAGAAGAAGATAAACTCCATATGGAGTGTCTTTGACTGTAACTGAAAGTTTTCCTATCTCCCGGCCTGCCGGTAGTCTGGACAAAACTCTCCTACTGGCGTCCTCCAAGTAAACACACAGAGACTTACATTAATTAAAACTGTATGGCCATGGCAGGTTTCTTGATATCTAGTTATTATATCTTAAATTAACCCATTTCTATTAATCTATAAGTTGCCAAGTGGCCTTGGCTTACCTGTCTGCTGGCATGTTGTTCCTTTGGTGGTGGCTGGTGTCTTCTCTCTGTTCTGTCTTTCTCCTTCCTTCTCTCTAGTCAGAATGTCCCAGCTAACCCTATTCTGCCTCACTATTGGCCAAACAGCTTTACTTATCAACCAATCAGAGCAACATATTTCCACAGCATACAAAAAGGCACTTCCATCATTTGACATACATCTTCCTTTTTGAAGTAAATTGATGTTGCCGGGAGCAGATGTATGTCACTATCCAGAAAGTCTAAATTTTTAAAACATTTTAAATGCCTTATTCTATATGTATTTGAAGTGTTTGAAGATTACCTACCTAATAGAAATATATCTATGTATACCTAGAAAACTTAACTAACATGACTAAAAGTTTGACTATCATAGAAGACTAATTATTAATCTATTTCTTAATTATACATTACAATTTTAAATGAGCTGCACAATTATAATACCTTAAACAAGAGTAGAAACATACATACAGTATAACAAAATTAACTTTAAATTTGTATCAATAAATTAAAATCCACAGCAACATAAAACATTTTAAACCAGTTGTTACTCTTTATCCTATCGTATCTATAACATCCCCTTTTCTTCTTTAGAAAGAGATTGCATTTGTAATCAACCTCCTTTAAATAAAAATAAACATTTATAAATAATATTTTGGGTATTTGCGCACAGCTTCTCATACTATTTCCTGCTGGTTGAGGGTGCTGGCAATCTTATGGAGATCCTGAGAAAATTAAGAATAATGGTCAAGTCCTGACTGGAATAGTCTGTGAGGCTGCATTGTCTGGGCCAGTTGCCTTGAAGCTGTTTTTGGATGATAGATCATTTGGACCATTGTGTCAATGGAGACCTTTCAGGTGGTCATGGATGATCAAATCTGATGTATCTTAACCTGGAACAAGTTCATAGCCTTTTGCTTCCTGTGAAGACAAAAGCAGAGCCTCCTTTCCAAAGCAACATATCCCTAGATCCAAATTGTAAAGTCAAGATACCTTTTATATATATTTTTTTTCAAGATACCTTTAATAAATAATATATATATTATATCTTTCTGTAGTTAAAAATTCCAAAGACAATATAATCCAGACTCTGTGTGATTTCCATCTTTACACGGTTTATTTTTTTATATTACTTTTACTGTCTCTTTAAAAGACTCTACTTTTTTAAAACTATTTCTTTATATAACTACATATACTCCATTTCCTCTCTCTTCCAAGCCTATGTACACTTTTTAATCTAGAGATTTATTTCATCTGAATCTGACTTATTGTGAATCTACAATCCTTCTTTGACTAGGAGAGTTTTTAAACTGCTAAACTGAACGTTTAGGACAGCAGCCTTGGCTGCTGACTCCAACCATTTTAGCTTTTCAACATGGTGGAGGTAATTCACCACCAGCTCTGGGAGCCATGCTCTCTGCTGACTCTGGGAGGCAGTGGGTCTGTGCCTCCATCCAGCAGTGTGTAGCCCAAAAAACCTCTTCTCTTTCTTCCCCTGTACTAGCAAAAGCCAAATCCACCACGCAGTGGGCTACATGGCTTGGAGAAGCCATTGTGTACCATGTTGGACATCTGCCATGCTGCTTAGCTTATGGTGGCTGGTGGCTAGCTCCATCTCACAGGCAGCTGTTGGGAGATGAGTCTCTACACTGCTACTGGCATGAGACAGAGACTAGAAAGCCTAGTGTGGCTCTGTTTCTGTGCATTCAGAATCTTTAAGCTTTCTTAGGTCTCTGTGGATCAATGCCCCATGCTGGGCACCAAAATATAGTTGAAAGTTTCTCTGGACCCACCCCCTCCTCCACAGTCTTGTGGCCTGCTTATAAAATAATCACTCAGAAGCTTATATTAATTATTTAATTAATTGTGATGGTTTTCTTCTTGTATGTATTAAATAATTTATGTGATATATATTCTATTTTGAATATAATTTGTATCTATTTGTATTTATTCTATTTATTCTTGTTACTTATAAAGTTATATTTATGTCTAAAAATATTTATTCCGTGAGTACATTATAATGAAATAAACACCTTCATTTTTGACTATGGAATTTTCTGTACTCTTTGTTCTGATAAATATGATTGTTTACTTGGTTATCAACCTTCTTGTTATTTATTTACATATTCATAGAAGTAGGATTTGTTTAGTGTGAATAATTTAAAACTCTGTTTTTCAAAGTGCATTCCAAAATCTATAGTCAGACTCATCCACATAAGTGGTGAATGAAGTGCCTTTCCTATTAGATTCACTAGCATTTAGACAGATATACGTTTACACCAATAAAACACTTGATAGAGTCCTACAAAAGGGCAGCCTGTTAAGGGCTGGGAACGTGTGCAGAACAGAAGACTCCAAGTTATTAATATATTGCTTATGAGCACGCAATTATGGCCATAAACTATTTATCCAAAATCAGATACGCGTGTCTCCTTTACTCCAGAGGAATATTGACTGAAAACCTGCAAAAAGTTTATTTTTATAAATTAAGTTGAAGAAAAGTAAAAGTACCAGCACAGCGAAAAAGATGCAGCCTAACAGACCTCCTGCCTCTCTGAGAGACGCGACGGCCCCACACTAGGATTTTCTCAGTCGTTTTGTGATCCTGAGATGGCGTGAGAGGTTCAGCACTCTGAGGGTCTTATTTACAGCAATACCAACTGAATGACTGATTTTGAGATTCACAAAGGTTCCATTCCATGGTAGAATGACAGCTCCAAAGAATCCATGAAATATGCACCAAGCATTTGCTTCTGTTTGCCCATTTTGCATGGATTTGTTTATTTAAGGCTCACAGATTGTTATTTAAGATCAAACACTACTGCTTTTACTTGTTCTCTTTTGAGTCCTTTCCCCACCTTCCCTCTGCCCCCACCACTCTTCTTCCTTTTCTATTCATAAAAGGGCAGTCCTGCCATGGATATTAACAAAACATGTCATATCAAGTTGTAGTAAGAAAAAGTATCCCATCCTGTATTAAGGGTGGACAAGGCAAGCCGGTATGAGGAACAGGGTGCTAAAGCCAGTAAAGGAATCAGAGGCAGCCCCTGCTCCCACTGCTAGGAGTCCCACAAGAAGACCAAGCTACACAACTGTAGCATATATACAGAGGGCTTAGATCAGTCCCATGCAGACTTCCTGGTTGTTGGTTCAGTCTCTGTTGACTCCCATAAACTTAGGTGAGTTGATTCTGTGGTGTTTCTTTTGATGTCCTTGACCCCTTTGGCTCCTACAATTCTTCCTCCTTCTCTTCAACAGGATTCCCTGAGTTCAGTCTAATGTTTGACTTTGTGTCTCTACATCTGTTTCCATTAGTTCCTGAATGAAGCCTCTCTGATTACTATTGGGCTAGGTACTAAATCTACAAGTATAGCAGAATATCCTTAGGCATCACTACACTGATTATTTTTTTTCTCCAATTACGGTTGATTCTAACCTAGGTCGTTGGGCCATGCTGTCTCTGGGTCCAGGCACTACAGGCAGTGTCACAGGTAATCTCAGTCTTACGGAATGGGCCTGAGGCTGGATCAGTCATTGGTTGGCCACTCCCATAATCTCTATGTCATCCTTACCCCACTACATCTTATAGGCAGGATAAAGTTGAGGTCGAAGGTTATGTGGCTGGGTTGGTGTACCAATCCTTTCACAGTTAGTATTTCCCGGTCAGTGGAGATGGACAGTTCAGGCTACATATCTGATATTGTTAAGAGTCTTGGCTGGGGTCATCCTTGTAGATTTCTCGGAGTTTACCTTGAACCACATTTCTATCTGATCCTGAAATGACTCCCTTTCAGGTTGTGTCTTTCAGTACTCTCCCCTGAACCCAACCTGAGACTTCGTGTACCAGTCCCCACCTGCCTCAAATCCACCGGTGAAATCACTTCTGTTTCCCTTTTCTGGGAGATCTGATTTGTTCCCCTTGAGCCCTCCTTGTCACTTTACTTCTCTGGGTCTGTGGATTATAGAATGGTTATCTTTTACCTTGAAGCTAATATCCACTTAAAAGTGAGTATATATCATGTTTTTCTTTCTGGTTATGGAGTATGTCACTCAGGATGATTTTTTTCTAGTTTCATCCATTTGTCTTCTAATTTCCTGATATCACTGTTTTTAACATCTGAGTAATATTCCATTTTGGAAACATAACACATTGTCTTTATCCATTCTTAGTTGAGGGACATCAGGTTGTTTCCAGGTTCTGGCTGTTATCAGTAAAGCTGCTGTGAATATAGTTGAGCAAGTGCCCTTGTGGTAGGATTGAGCATCTTCTGAGTATAAACCCAAGCATAGTATAGCTGGGTGTTCATGTTGATTGATTTTCAATTTTCTGAGAAACTACTATATTGATTTACAAAGTGAGTGTACAAGTTTGTACTCCCACAAGCAATAGAAGAGTGTCCCCATTTTTACACATCCAGTGTAGCATGAAATGTAACTTGTGTTTTTGATCTTAGCCATTATGCAGGTGTAAAGTGGAATCTAATAGTAAAATTATTTGTATTTCGCTGATGGCATAGGTGTTGAATATTTCTTTGCTTCTTAGCCATTTGAGATTCGTCTGTTGTGAATTCTCTGTTTACATCAATGCCCCATTTTTAAATTGTATTATTTGTTTTTTTATGTCCACTTTCTTATGTTCTTTATATATTTTTGAAATCAGCTCTCTGTGAGATGTGGGATTGATGAAGATCTTTTCCCACTCTGTGGGCTACTGTTTTCTCCTATTGTTGACATCTTTTGTCTTACAGAAGTTTTTCAGTTTCATGAAGTCCTATTTATTAATTGCTAATGTTAGTGTCGGTGCTATTGTTGTTCTCTTCAGGAAGCTTTCTCCTGTGTCAATGTGTTCTAGGCTCTTCCCCACTTTATCTTCTATGAAGTTTAGTGTATATGCATTTATGTTGAGGTCTTTAATCCACTTAGACTTGAGTTTTGTGTGGGGTGATAGATATGAATCTTTGTGCATTCTTCTACATACTGACATTCAGTTAGACCAGCACCATTTGTTGAAGATGCTTTCTTTTAGCCATTATATAATCTTGGCTTCATTGTTAAAAATCAGGTATCCATAATTGTATGTATACTATGTCTTTGATTCAAATCCACCTATCTGTTTTTATGCTAATAACATGCAGGTTTTATTTCTGTAGCTCTGTAGTAATGTTCAAAATCAGGGATGATGATACCTTTGGATGTTCTTTTATTATACAGGATCGTTTTAGCTTTTCTGGGGTTTTTGTTTTTCCATATGAAGTTCAGTATTGTTTTTTCAAGGTCTGCTAAGAATTGAGTTGGGATTCTAATAGAGATTGTATTGAATCTGTAGACTGCTTTTGATAAGATGGCAATTTTTACTATGTTAATCCTATCTATTGTTGAGGACGGGAGGTATTTCCATTTTCTGGTATCTTCTCCACTTTATTTCTTCAAAGACTTCAAGTTCTTCTCATGCAGGTCTTTCACTTATCTGGTACGAGTTACTCTAAGACATTTTATATCATTTGTGGCTATTGTGAAGGATGTTGTTTCCATCATTTCATTCTTAGTCCATTTATCATTTTTTATAGGACAGCTACTGTGTGTGTGTGTGTGTATGTGTGTGTGTGTGTGTGTGCATGTGTTTTGTTAATCTTGTATCCAGCAACTTCACTAAAGCTTTCATCAGCTGTAGAAGTTCCCTGGTAGAATTGTAGCTAGAGTTTTCCTGCCTGGCCCACAGTCAGGACAAATCTCTGTCAGTCCGACAGCCCACTTATAAAATAATCACACAGACACTTATATTACTTAAACGGTTTGGCCTAATGGCTCAGGCTTCTAGCTATCTAGTTCTTATATCTTAAATTAATCCATTTCTATAAATCTATACCTTGCCACGTGGCTCGTGGCTTACTGGCGTCTTCACATGCTGCTTGTCATGGCGGCTGCTGGCAGTGTCTCCTCCCACCTTCCTGTTCTCTCAATTCTCCTCTCTGTTAGTCCCACCTATACTTCCTGCCTGGCCACTGGCCAATCAGTGTTTTATTTATTGACCAATCAGAGCATCTGACATACAGACCATCCCACAGCATAGAATTTTTAGGGTTCATTATGTATACTATTATTGTCTGTGAATAATTATATTTTGATTTCTTCCATTTTAATTTGAATCCCCTGGATCATCTTATTGCTCTAGCTAGAAATTCAAGTGCTAAATTGAACAAATATGGCGAGAGTGGATAGCCTTGTCTTATTACTGATTTTAGTGGAATTGCTTTGAATTTCTTGCCAATAAATTTGATGTTGACTATTGGCTTGCTGTATATGGCTTTTATTAAGTTTAGGTATATCCTTTGCCTCCCTGATCTCTCCAAGACTTTTATCATGAGGATGTATTGGATTTTGTCAAAGGATTTTTCAGTATCTAATGAGATGATCATGCTGGGTTTTTTTTTTTTTTCAGTTTTTTACATGGTGGACTACACTGACAGATTTTCCTATGTTGAACCATCCTTGTGTCTCTGAGATTAAGCACACTTGATAATGGTAGGTGATCTTTTTGATGTGTTCTTGGATTCAGTTTGCAAGTATGTTATTGAATATTTTTGCATATGTGCTCATGAGGGAAATTGGTCAGAAATTCTCTTTCTTTGTTTAGTCTTTTTCATTTGGGTTTCAGGGTGACTATGACTTCATAAAGTGAATTTTGTAATGTTCCTTCTGTTTCTAATTTGTAAAATAATTTGAGGAGTATTTATATAACCTCTTACTTAAAGATCTGGTAGAATTCTGTGCTGCAACCATCTGGCCCTGGGCTTTTATTTTGTTTGGAAGACACTTAATGACTGATTCTATTTCTATTTGGGGGTTAGAGGTCTGCTTAAAATGTTTATCTGATCTTGATTATCTTTGGCAAGTTGTATCTATTAAAATTGTCCATTTCTTGTGTATTTTTTTCAATTTTGTAGAGTACAGGTATTTGAAGTTATAACCTAATGAGTCTGTGGATTTCCTAGTTACTGTTGTTATGTCCCACTTTTTGTTCTGAATTTGTTAGTTGTGATATTCTTTCTCCCTTTTAGATTATTTTGGTAAGAATTTGGCTATCTCATTGATTTTCTCAAAGAACCAACTCTTTGTTTTATTGTTTTTTTTGGGGGGGGTATTGCTATCATTGATTCTCTTTTATTGACTTCAGCCCCCAGTTTGACTATTTCCTGCCTTCTAAACCTCTTGGGTATGTCTGCTTCTTTTTGTTCTAGATCCTTTTGTTGCCCTGTTAAGTCACTGGTTTGAGAATACTATAATTTTGTTTTAAGGCACATAGTGCTATTAACTTTCCTCTATGAACCACTTTCTTTGTGTCCCATATGTTTGCCTATTCTGTCCTTTCATTATCAGTGGATTCTAGGAAGTCTTCAATTTCTTTCTTCATGTCTTCCTTGACCTAGTGGTAAATTAGTAGAGAGTTGTTCAGTTTCCATAACTTTACAGGTTTTCTCTTGTTTCTGTTGTTGAAATCCAACATTAATGCATGGTGGTCTGAGAGGATACTGGGGGTTATCTCAATTTCCTAGTATCTATTGAACTTGTTTTGTGACTGAGTATGTGGTCAATTGTGGGGAAGGTTCCATAAGGTGCAGAGAAAAATGTATATTCTTCTGTGTTTGTGTGAAATGTTCTGTAGCTATGTGTTAGGTTCTTTTGAGTCATAATGTATGCTAATTCCAATATTTCTCTGTTTAGTTCTGTCTAGATGCACTGTCTACTGGTGAGGGTGGGGTGTTGAAGTGTCCCACTATTAATGTGTTGGGTTCAATGGATGATTTAAACTTTAGTATTGCTTCTTTTGCAAATGTGGGTGGCCTTGTATTTGGGGCATAGTAGTTCCAAACTGAGAGATAATCCTAGTGTATTTTTTCTTTAATGTGTATGAAATATCCACTTTCCATCTCTTATGATTGATTTTGTTTTGAAGTCTGTTTACTTAGATATTAGGATAGCTATATCAGCTTGCTTGTTAGATCCATTTTATTGGAAAATCTTTTACAAACCCATTAATCTGAGGTAATGTCTGTTTTTGATATTGAGGTTTTTTTATTTAATTTTTTTATTCATTTTACATATCTACTGCAGATCCCCTTCTTCAGTATTCCCCACCTGACACCCTCCCCCAAATATTTGGAAAAAATAAAAGATTTTCTTGGAGAGTCAGCAAAGCCTGGTACATTCAGTTGAGGCAGGACAAAACCTCTCTCCCCTGTATCAAGGCTGAACAAGGCATCCCAGCATAGGTAATGGGATCCAGAAAGCCAGCTCATGCACCAGGGATAGATCCTATTCACACTGGCAGAGGTCCCTCAAACAGACCAAGCTATACAACTGTCTCCTGTATGCAGGAGGCCTAGTCTGTTCCCATGAAGGGTCCACAGTCTAAAGGTCATGAGTTCCTATGAGTTTGGTTCAGTAGTCTCTGTAGATTCCCCATCATGACCTGAGGCCTCCTTGATCATATAATCCCTCTTCCCTCTCTTTAACTAAACTCTTGGAGCATTGCCTGGTGCTTGGCTGTGGATCTTTGCACCTGCTTCCATCAGTTACTGAATGAAGTATCTATAATGACAGAGTATTCATCAATCTGATTGCTGGGGCAGGGCAGTTCAGGCACCCTTTCCACTCTTGCTAGTAGTCTAATCTGGGTCATCCTTATGGATTCCTGGGAATTTCTCTAGCACTAGGTTTCTCCCTAACTTCATAAATCTCCCTCTATCAAGATATCTCTTTTATTGCTATCCCAACCCATCCCTCTCCAAGCTCAACCATCCTGTTCCCTCGTGTTCTCACCCCCCATTTCCTCCACCATATTGCCCCCTCACCCCCAGTTTACTCAAGAAGGTCTCATATGTTTCCCTTTCTCAAGTTGATACATGCTTCTCATTTAGGGTCCTTCTTGTTCCTAGCTTCTCTGGAACTGTGGGTTGTAGTCTGATTATCCTTTGCTTTACATCTAGTATGTACTTCTGAGACAGGGTTATCACTGAGGATGATATTTTCTAGTTTCATCCATTTCACTGTGAACTTTATGATGTCACTGTGTTTTTTTAAGATGAATAACACTCTATTGTGTATATGTACCACATTTTCTTTATCCTTTTTTCAGTTGAGGGGCATCCAGGTTGTTGTCAGGTTCTGGCTATTATTAATAATGCTGCTATGAACATAGTTGAGCAAGTGTCCTTGTGGTATGAATGAGCATTTCTTCAGTATATGCCCAAGAGTGGGATAATTGTGTCTTGAGCCAGTTTGATTCCAAATGTTCTGAGAAGTTGTCATATTGATTTCCAAAGTGGCTGTGCAACTTGACACTCCAACCAACAGTAGAGGAGTGTTCCCCTTGTTACACATCCTCTCCAACATAAACTGTCATCAGTGATTTTGATCTTAGTCATTATGACAAGTGTCTGGTTGTATATCAGAGTCACTTTGATTTGCATTTCCCTGATGACTAAGGATGTTGAGCAATTCCTTAAATGTCTTTTGACCATTTGAGAATCTTCTATTGAGAATTCTCTGTTTAGCTCTGTAGTCTGTTTTTTAATTGGATTATTTATTTTAATGTCTAATTTCTTGAGTTCTTTATATATTTTGGAGATTAACCCTCTGTCAGATGGTAGGTTGGTGACAAACTTTCCCATTCTGTAGGCTGTCATTTTGTCTTATTGAACATGTCCTTTGCCCTACAGAAGCTACTCGTTTTTAGGAGGTCCCATCTATTAATTGTTGCTCTCGGTGTCTGTGCTACTGGTGTTATATTTAAGAAGTGGTATACTGTGCCAATGTGTTCTAGGTTACTTCCTACTTTATCTTCTATAAGGTTCAGTGTATCTAACCTGAGGTTGAGGTATTTGATCCACTTGGACTTGAGTTTTGTGCATGGTGCTGAATATAGACCTATTTGCAATCTTCTATATGTTGACTTCCAGTTATGCCAGCATCATTTGTTGTAGATGCTTTCTTTTTTCTATTGTACAGATTTGGCTTCTTTGTCAAAAATCAGGTGTTCATAGGTGGATTAATGTCAGGCTCTTCATTTTGATTGCATTGAGCCACATATTAGTTTTTTACAAATATCAAGCTATTTTTTATTACTATAGCTCCATAGAAGAGCTTGAAGTAAGGGATGGTGATCCTTCCAGAAGTTTCTTTATTATAAAGGACTGTTTTAGCTATCATGGGTTTTTTGTTTTTCCATATCAAGTTGATTTTTTTTTATGTCTGTGAAAAGTTGTGTTGGGATTTTAATGGGGATTGCACTGAAAATGTAGACTGCTTTTGGTAAGATTGCCATTTTTATTATGTTGGTACTACCTAGCCAAGAGCATGGGAGATTTTTCCATTTTCTGGTATGCTCTTCAGTTTCTTTCTACAGGATATATAGTTTATGTCATACAGGTTATTCACTTCCTTGATTAGAGTTACCCCAAGGTGTTTTGTATTATTTGTGGCTATTGTAAAGGGTGATGTTTCTCTGATTTCTTTCTCAGCCCATTTATCTTTGTATATAGGAGGGCTACTGACTTTTTGTGTAAATCTTCTATCCTGCCACATTACTGAAGGAGTTTATCAGATGTAGGAGTTCCCTGGTAGAATTTTTCTGGTCACTTATGTATACTATCAAATCATCTGCAAATAGAGAAAGTTAGACTACTTCCTTTCCAATTTCTATCACTTTGATTTCCTTATGTTGTCTTATTGCTCTAGCTAGAACTTTGAGTACTATATTGAATAGATATGGGGAGAATGGACAGCCTTGCCTTATTCCTGATTTTAGTGGAATTGGTTTGAGTTTCTTTCCATTTTATTTGATGTTGGCTGGCAGTTTACTGTAAATTGCCTTTATTATGTTTATGTATGTTCCTTGTATTCCTGATTTCTCCAAGACATTTATCCTGGAGGGGTGTTAAATTTTATCAAAGACTTTCTCAGCATCTAATGAGATAATCATGTATTTTTCTTTCAATTTTTTTTATGATATTTTTTATAATATGTCTACATTGATAGATTTCATATGTTGAACCATTCCTGCATCTATGGGATGAAACTTACTTGATCACGGACAATGATTTTTTGATGTATTCTTGGATTCAGTTTGCCACTATTTTATTAAGAATTGTTGTGTAATTCTCTTGCTTTGGTGCATCTTTATGTGGTTTTCATATCAGAGTAACTAGCCTCATAGAAAGTTTTTGGTGATGTTCCTTCTTTTTATATTGTGTGAAACAAATTGAGGAGTATTGGTATTAGCTCTTCTTTGAAATTCTGGTAGAATTCTGTGATGCAACCATCTTGCCCTGGACTTTTTTTTAGTTGGGAGATTTTTAATTACTGCTTCTAATTCCATAGGGGCTATAGGTCGATTTAAATTGTTTATCTGGTCTTGACTTAATATGGGTATGTGGTACCTACCCAGAAAATTATCTATTTCTTTTAATTTTTCCAATTTTGTGGTATACGGGTTTTTGAAGTATGACCTGATCATTTTCTGGATATCCTTGTTGTCTGCTGTCATGTCTCCCTTTTGGTTTCTGATTTTGTTATTTTAGATATTCTCTCCCTACCTTTTGGTTAATTTGGATAAGTATTTGTTTATGTTATTGATTTTCTCAAAGAACCAACACTTTGTTTCATTGATTCTTTGTACTCTTTGTTTCTATTTTATTGATTTCATACCTGAGTTTGATTATTTCCTGGCATTTACTCTTCCTGGGTGAGCTTGCTTCTTTTTTTCTAGAGCTTTCAGGTGTGTGGTTAAGTTGCTAGGGTGCAATTTTTCCAACTTCTTTATGTGGGCATTTAGTGCTATGATTTTCCTCTTAGTACTGCTTTCATAGTGTCCCATAAGTTTGGGTATGTTGTACATTCATTTTCATTGAATTCTAGGAAGTCTTTAGTTTCTTTCTTTATTTCTTCCTTGACCCATTGGTGATTCAGCTGAGCATTATTCAGTTTCCATAAGTTTGCAGACTTTTAGTAATTTGTGATGTTATTGAATTCTAACTTTAAGCCATGGTGGCCTGATAAAATACAGGAAGTTATTCCATTTTTTTTATCTGTTCAGATTTGAGTTTTGACTGAGTATGTGGTCAATTTTAGAGATGGTTTCATGGGCTGCTGAGAAGAAGGTATATTCTTTTGTGTTTGGGTGGAATGTTCTGTTGATGTCTATTAAGTCCAGTCATAACATCTGTTACTTCCCTTATTTTTCTGTTAATTTTCTGTTTGGCAGACCTGTCCTTTGGTGAGAGTGGGGAGCTGAAGACTCCCACTATTAGTGTGTGAGATTTGATGTGCCATTTAAGCTTTAGTAATGTTTCTTCTACATATGTGGGTGGCCTTTTATTTGGGGCATAAATTTTCAGAATTGAGACTTCATCTTGTATTCCCCCCCCCCCCCCCTAAATATATAATTTCCTTCTTGATTTCTTTTGATCAATTTTAGTTTGAAATCTATTTTTTTTAGATATTAGGATACCTGCACCAACTTGTTTCTTAAGTCCATTTGATTGGAAAATGTTTTCCCAACCCTTTACTCTGAGGTAGCATCTGTCTTTGAAGTTGAGGTGCATTTCTTTTATACATCAGGAAAACAGGACCCTGTTTTCATATCCATTCTGTTAGACTGTATCTTTTTTACAGGTGAATTGAATCCATTGATATTAAGGGACATTAATGACCAATGATTATTAATTTCTGTCAGTATTTGGTGCTAGTGTATGTGTGTGTGTGTGTGTGTGTGTGTGTGTGTGTGTGTGTTTCCCTTCTTTGGAATTTGTTGGTGTGGACTGTCTAATGCCTGTGTTTTCAAGGGTGCATTTAACATCTTTAGGTTGAATTTTTCCTTCTAGTGTTTTCTGTAGGGCTTGATTTGTAGATAGGTATTGTCTAAATCTGGTTTTGTCATGGAATATCTTGTTTACACAGTATATGGTGATTGAGAGTTGGCTGGGTAGAGAAGTTTGGACTGGCATTTGTTGTCTCTTAGTGTCTGCATAACTTCTGTAAAGGATCTTCTGGCTTTTTCAGAGTTTCCATTGAGAGGCTAGGGTTTCTTCTAATGGGTGTGCCTTAATATGTTAGTTGGCATTTTCCCTTGCAGTTCTTAATATTCTTTCTTTATTCTGTACATTATTGGTTTGATTATTATGTGGTGAGGGGACTTTACTTTTTGTGTCCAGTCTATTTGGTGTTCTGTAAGCCTCTTGTATTTTCATAGGCACTTCCTTCCTTAGGTTGGGAAAGTTTTCTTCTTTGATTTCTGTGCCTTTGAGCTGGTATTCTTCTCCTTCTTCTATCTCTCATTATTCTTAGGTTTGGTCTTTTCATAGTGTCCCATGTTTCCTGGACATTTTATGTTATGACTTTGTTGGCTTTAATGTTTTCTTTGACAGATGAATCTATTTCCTCTATCGTATCTCCAAAGCCAGAGATTCTCTCTTCCATCTCTTGCATTCTATTGGCTATGCTTGCATTTGTAGTTTTTGGTCATTTACTCAGATTTTATATTCCCAGCATTCCCTCAGTTTTTGTCTTCTTTATTGCCTCTATTTCAATTTTCAAGTCTTGAATTGTTTTCTTCACCTGTTTGATTGTTTTTTTTTCTTGGATTTCTTGACTTTCTTTAAGAGATTTATTGAATTCTTCCAATTTTTTTTTGTCTTTTTCTCGATTTCTTTAAAGGAAATTTTCATTTCCATTTTAAAGGTATCTATTATCTTCATTAATTCATTTTTAAGGTTGTTTTCTTCTTCGTTTTCTTCATTTAGATGTTCAGGTCTTTGTGGTGATATTGTGTTCCCCAAAATATTATGCACCCTAATAAACTTATCTGGGGTCAGAGAACAGAACAGCCACTAGATATAGAGGCCACAAAATGGTGGCACACATGCCTTTAATCCTAGCATCCCAAAGGCAGAGATCTGCCTGAATCTCTGTGAGTTCAAGGCCACACTGGAAGCAGCCAGGCGTGGTAACAAGAGCCTTTAATCTCAGGAAGTGAGGGCAGAAAGCAGAAAGGTATTTAAGGCGTGAGGATTAGGCAGGAACTAGAGCTGGTTAAGCTTGTAAGCTTTTAGCAGCAGTTCAGCTGAGATCCATTTGGATGAGGACTCAGAAGCTCCAGTCTGAGGAAACAGGATCAGCTGAGAAATTGGCAAGGTGAGGTGGCTGGGGCTTGTTCTGCTTCTCTGATCTTCCAGCATTCACCCCAATATCTGGCTCCGGGTTTATTTTTATTAATAAGACCTTTGAAGATTCGTGCTACAGATCTTGCTGTTGTAGAACCCCTAGGTTCTGCCATATTGCTCTTTATGTTGTTAAATGTATTCTTACACTGGTATCTACCTATCTCTTCCTACAAATGGTGCAAGCAGTGTCTGTGTCTCAGGAAGCTGCTCCTGGTCCAATTAACACTGGTGGTGGTATTTGTGTCTCAACAGGCTGCTGTGATCTTGGAGGATAAGTGAATTTGTGGGAAGGAGGGGGTTTGTAGATTACAGGCTCCAGTTGGAGGTGGAGGAGTCTTACCTGTTGTTCTGCAACTGGGCTGCAATAGCTGGGGTTGGGGAGAATGGGTTGTACCCCTGGGCCTAGGGTGTAGAGCCTGGGGTGATCAGTTGGGAGAACAGTCACTCACCTCTCTGAGGTGTAGGGTTTTTTTTGTATGCAGAAGAAGGATGGATCCTGTTTTTGTGTCCATTCTATTAGCCTATGTCATTTTATTGACAAATTGAGTCATTGATATTGAGAAATATTAATGACCAATGATTTTTTATTTCTGTTTGTGTTTATTTAAAAGAAAATGACCCCCAAATTGAGTGGTACTATTAGGAAGTGTGGCTTTGTTGGAGGAGGTGTGTTCTTATTGAAGGAAGTGTGTCTCTGTGGAGACTGACTTTGAGGTATCCTATTTGCTGAGGCCATGCCTAGTGTTTCAGTTCACTTCCTGTTGGATCAAGATGTAAGGACTTTCAGCTCTTATGCTATGGCTGCCTGCATGCTGCCTTGTATCCCACCATGACAATAATGGTGTAAGCCTAGAAACTGTATGCAGTCATCCCAATGAAATGTTTTCCTTTGTTATAGCTGCAGCAGTCACAGTATCTCATCATAACAATAGAAACCCTAACTAAGACACTGTTATTATGTTGGTGCTGAGGCTAGTGAGTGTGTGTGTGTGTGTGTGCGCGTGTGTGTGTGTGTGTGTGTGTGCGCGCGTGTGCTTCCCATCTTTGAATTTTGCTGGTGTGAGTGTATTTTTTGCCTGTGTTTTCATGGGTGTGGTAAACTTCCTTGGGTTAGATTGTTCCATCTAGTACCTTCTGTAGGGCTGGATTTTGATAGATAATTTAAAAATTTGATATTGTCATGAAATATCTTGTTTTCTCCATTTCTGGTATTTGAAAATTTTGCTGGGTATAATAGTTGTGCTGGCATCCATGATCTCTTAGAGTTTTCAAGGCATCTGTATAGGCCCCTCTGGCTTTTAGAGTCTCCATTGAAAAGTCATGTGTAATTCTTATAAGTCTTCCTTTATGTGTTATTTGGCCTTTTTCCTTTGTAGTTTTGAATACTATTTCCTTATTCTGTATGTTTAGGGGTTTGATTATTATGTGACCTGGGGACTTTCTTTTATGATCCAGTCTATTTGGTGTTCTGTAAGCTTTTTGTGCAGTTATAGGAATATCCTTTAGGTTAGGGAAATTTTCTTCTATTATTTTGTTAAATCTATTTTCTAGGACTTTGTGCTGAGATTCTTACACTTCCTCTATTTCTGTTGTTCTTAGTTTTGGTCTTTTCATGGTGTCCCAGATTTCTTGGATGTTTTTGTGTTGGGAGTTTTTTAGAAATACATTTTCTTTGACAGATGAAACTATTTCTTCTATTTTGTCTCCTATTCTTGGGGTTCTCTCTTCTTTTGTATTCTGGTGGTGATGCCTGTATCTATAGTTACTGTTCTCTTACCCAGATTTTCAATTTACTAAATTTGAGCAGTGTGTGTTTTCTTTATTGCTTCTATTTCTGTTTTCACGTCTTGAAAGTTTCCTTCACTTTTTTGTCCATTTTTTTTCTTAGCTTCTTTGGAAATCTTTAATGTATGTGTTGATTTCTCCTTTTTTGTTGTTATATTTTCATGGACTTCTTTAGGGGGGTTTTTCATCTCCTATTTAAAAACCTCTGATATCATCATAATGTTGGTTTTGAGATTGTTTTCTTGTCCTTTGGCTGTGTTGTAATATTTAGGGCTTGCTGTAGTGGAATGGCTCAGCTCTGATGGTGACATATTGCCCAGGCTGTTGGTGTTTGTGCACTTAAATTTACATTTAGACGTCTGGATTTGGAGTGATAATAGGTCAAGTCTTTTTTTTTAGATGGGTGTTTTCTTCCTTAGTTTCTGTTTCCTGTCTGATCATCTGGATTCCCTGTCCTGAGGTTGAGTAGAAGGTATCTGCCCTTGTTGAAGGATGTAATTCTGATGGCTTGGATGACCTCTTGTCCAGCAGGGAGCTCTTCTGAAGTTGGTGACTGAAGTTCTGGCTATATATGTGACTGGCCTTTGATCTTGCTGGGGGTTCTCTGGACTTCAGATGCTGATTGGGCTTCTGGTGGTGTAGGAGGCTTCTGCTTTCTTTTTAGGAAGTTGCCCTGGTCTCTGGAGTGCAGGGATTTGGTGGTAAGAAGAGAAGGGCAGTTGAGGTGATGCTGGGCAAGCCTGGGTGGGTTGAGAAACTGTCTTACCTGGGGATCAGGAAGCTTGACTGGCCTCTGGAAAGTGGGAGGCTTCAACCAAAGCTTCTTTATGTTTAGAGAAAATGGTGATGGGGCAAAGATATTCTTTAACATACTATGATTTCATCAGTGATGGATCAAGGAAGTCAAAGTTTGATACTGAGTGCAACCATGCCATACACACCTTGGTGTTATACAACTGCCCTCTAATTAGACTTAAGATCTGTTCAACAGAGGAGAAATTATGTCTGGTACTGGAAGCATAGCCAGAGCTAGTCAAGTTATGAATCTTGGAGAAGAAACTATGACTGACACCTTACTAAGCCAACTCAATGCCTAACTACATTCTAAATATTTAAACTTTTATCCACATTTAAGTGCAGTTCCAGGTTCTCATTAAAGAAATTTCTCCTTGCAACTGTCAGAGGCCATTAGAGAAAGCCATAACCAATCACAGTGCAGAGAACAAGAAAAAGGTGGTGGTCAGTCCCAGTTGAAGAACTTACAACATGATACCAGTAGGGCTCAGGGGTGGCTGGGCAAAGTGGGCAGAGAGATTGTGAGAGTGAGAGGAACAGAGAGTTTACTGTGAGATTGTGTCTTCTAGAATTATCAGAACACTATACCCATGAAAGCCCATCAACATTGTTGTTTAAACAAATCTGAATAACGAGTATGCCAAGGAGCATGCTAACATGAAAGAGGGACATTTTCTTTTTTCTCTAATTCTAGTGAGATGTGTTTCATAGAGTCAGCAAAAGGATGGATCCTTTTTTTTAACAGCATTCAACTCTGCCATTTTACTGAGGCATAAAGACTGTCTGGGATAAGGTTTATTATTTGCATGTTGGTTCCTGTCAGTTTGTTGATAGTCTTTTGGTATTTTCTTGATAATATGTCCTGGCATTGTTGATTTATCGCCTATGACCATTTCAGTATGTGTATTCTTCTCTTTAATCTTTTGAATTCCAATGTCCTCTGTAGAACTAATTTAGTGGTCACAAAATTATTTAATCTGCCCTTATAGTGGAAAGATTATATTTCTCTTTCAATTTTAAAAGATAGTATTGCTCGTTGTAATAGTTTGAGTTTACAGAAGTGGTCTTACAGATTTTGGAATACATCTTTCTGGGAATTTTTGTTTTTAAAGTCTCTGTTGGAAAATCACGTGCTTTTCTGGTATGTCTGACTTAATAAATGAGCTGACCTTTTTTTGCAGCTTCTAATACCCTCTTTATTATGTGCTTTTACTATTTTACCTGTAATATGTCAGGGAATTTCCTTTTATAATCTCAATTGGTGTTCTTTAGGTCACTTGTACTCAAATGGACATCTCTTTACTTAGATTTGAATAGTTTACTATATGATTTTATTGAAAATATTCTCTATGTCTTCACTGTGGAATTCTACTTCTATACCCATAATTTGAAAGTTTTGTATTTTTGCACAGTGTGATGGCTATTTTGGTTGGCAATTTTACTACATTTGGAATTAACCGAAATCAATATTTGGAGGGCATGCCTTTAACAGTTCTTTGCTTAATTTGAAGTAGGTTGACCAACTTGTAATCCAGACATTTGAGGAAGGAAGACACACATACACACACACACACACACACACACACACACACACACACACACACACCTTTAATGTGGATCTTGGATCTTGAAGGAGGGAGACAGACTTTTAATTCGGACCACAGCTTCTGCTAGAAGTCTATATAAGAACATGGAAAAGGGTTTCTGTTGCTCTTTGCCTGCTTGGCCTCTCCTTGCTAGCAAGTCTATTTCTTCAGTGGCATTGTAACTCACTTCTTCAGGACTCTAGCATATACTGAAGGCCAGCAAGACATTCAGCCTTATAAACTGAGCAGCTACTGGATTTTTACACTTTCCATTCATAGCAAGCCATTGCTTGTTTGGCTGGACTGTAGCCTGTAAGCCATTGCAATAAATCAACATTTTAATATATGGAGAGAGATAGAGAAATAGCGATAAATGATAGGTAGATAGATTGATCGATTGATAGATAGATAAATTGATTGATGATAAATAGATGATAGATAGATAGATGATAGATAGATAGATAGATAGATAGATAGATAGATAGATAGATAGATGATAGATAGATTCATTCTGTAAGTTCTGTTAGTCTAGAGTGTGGTGATATTTTATTTGTGCACCCAAATAAAGCTTATCTGAGGATCAGAGGAAAAATCCAGCCACTATATTAAATATAGAAGTCAGGCAGGGGTAGCACACGCCTTTTATCCTAGCATTTGGGAGGCAGAGATACATCCAGATCCCTGTGAGTTCAAGGTCACACTGGGAACAGAGCCAGGTATGGTGGCACACACATTTAATCTTAGAGATAACCATGGAGGTCTGTAGGTCTGTACAGACAGATAGGAAGTGATAGAGCTGGGCAGAGAGAGGAAGTGGTGTAGCTGGGCATAGAGAGGAAGTGAGATGGCAGGGACAGAAAGGACATAAGTGTGAGTATACAGGAAGTAGTTTGCCCTGGAGGCTGAGGGTTGGTGAGGTGAGGTTGGCTGTGGCTTGTCCTATTTCTCTGATCTCTCAGTTTTCTCCTCAATATCTGCCTCTGGTTTTTTTTTTTTAATAAACCCATTTAGCAATTTGTCTTATACCAGAGAACCCAGGCTAATACAGATTTTGATACTAGAAGTGGCTCTAGAGCAACAGGGTATAAGAATTACTCCTTTAATGATCTGGAATACGCTTTCCAATTTGACAACACCTGCAAGTGTGGAAGCCTCTAAAGTTACTGAAGCCTCTTCTGGGAACTAAAATAGTATTAAAGCTCATGGTGTGAACTATTTTAGAAATTTAAGGTAATAAATGCATTTGATAATTCTGATTTTCCAATTGTGGGTGGCAACAAATTTGATGACTTTGAATGCAGTTTTTTGACAGTTTGTGGGAATATTAGGAAAGTGATGATACTGGCTGGTTGCTCTTAGCATCTCTGGATGAACTGACAAAGGATAGGAATATGATCTATGATAAAATTAACAAACTTCCAGCATCTCTGAATTTGGTCAAGGACAGCAATGGACATATTAATATAAGTGACCATCTCCAGATGCACATAAACAGTCTAAAGTTTTCTAAGAGTGCCTCAGAAGAGAATATTCCCTCCAACAGCCACAAAGCTCAAGTTGTAGAAAAATCAAACCAAAGCCCTAATTATGAGGTTAACTGAATTACAGTGAAAATTCAAGTCTCAGCCTCAGAAGGTATCAGCAGTTAAAGTAGGGACATTGATTTGTGAAAAAAAATTAGATCCTGTTACTTGAGATGCTGATATGTGGGAGGACACCACTGAAGCTGAGAACTTTGAATACTCAGACTTTAATGGTTTTTATCTCACTTGAGGAAGCAGTCTCTCTAGCCTCAGCAGAAGATGCCCATAACATGAAATGATGTCTTTCTCACCTTTGAGTGAGAACATTGATCCTTCATTGTCTGCTAAACCAAAAGGGACCTCTTTGGAAGGAAATGTGAGGCAAGACAATATTGGTGTCCACCAGGAAACACCAATTTTTCCCTCAAGATATATAACCAGAGTTAATCAAAGCTGGTTTCTAGATGGGAAACAGAAACTGTAGTGTATGAGGAGATGCACCACTTACGAGATTAATGGGTTTTCTAATTTATTCTAACAGAAGTCTGGGAATATACGTGGGAATGGATTTTTGGAGTATGGTATAATGTTGGAAGGAACATAAAACTGGATCAGGCTGAGTTTACTAATATACGACATTTGAGTGGAAATTCTATGTTTAATATGGAAGTTTGCATGGTTAAAAAAGGTGTGAAAAGTTTTTTGTTTTTGTTTTTGAATCATTGGCTTAATTATTAGTTGAAAGATGGCCTTACTGACAGGGAATTGGAGATGCCTGGTATCCTTTGGCTTAGTGTTTATGAAGTGATTTTAAGGTTCAGGGAAATTACAACAGTAGAGTGCATATGATGTATAAAACTTAATCTTCTACATTGGATTGGCCCAGAAAACAGCCCATCTACCAATCCTATAAGATACAAAATGATGAAAGAGGTACCAGCACATTTGAAGGCCTTAGAGTTGGAGAATCTGTTGCTCAGTTTAATGAATCAAACACAATGGGCTTAATTGGACATGAGGCAGCAGGGGCCAGAAGGTAGCACTGAATCACAAAAGGCAAAGTGATTGTAGTTGTTATAATGGGCCGCATAGACAAAGCAATGTTCATGATGGTCGCCACACGCAGAGTGAATTGTGTGGTAACATGATTCAGATGATCAATCATCCTGTTTCCAGACATGAAATAGATAAGAAGGCTGCTGATTTTTAGTTTCATCTGTATAAATGGGAAAGTTCACAAACAAAGAAAGAAAACCTATATTAGGTCATGGTAAAAGGCAATGTGGCCTGTGAATCAATTTCCAGACTGGAGCCAGTTTGTAGACTCAAAAGCCCTTGAACTAATGGGTGGCCAGGGTCTCCTGATGAAGGACCTTGATAAAATATCTAAGAGTTTTACTGTTAGCCTTTTCCTACTCCTTCTCCAGAGGGTCCTATGGCCTTCAACAATGGTAACTCTGCACTGTGAGAAAGGAAATAATCAGACTGTCTAGGGTGTATTGGATGAATATAATTAGAACTTGTCTGTAATTCTCATATTGATGCCCTGAGCTGTGGAGTGAGAGCTATTATGATTTAAAAAGTCGAAATGGAAGCCTTTCAAGTTGCCTCTGCCAAGGAACATAGTGAATCAAAGTATTGCATCCCTGGAAGATTGAATAAATTAGTGCCACTATTAAGGACTTGAAAGTTGCAGGGGTGGTGGTTCTCAACACATTTCATTTGAACTCTCCTTTGGCATATACAGAAGACAGATAGATTGTGGAGAATGACAATTGACTATTGAAAACTCAATCAAGTGTTGACTCTGATTGCATCTGCTGTACCAGGGGTGTGTACTTACATGAGCAGATAAGCACATCTCCTGGTATTTACTATATATCTATTTATCTAGTAAATTAATTTTTTGTGGTAACTTTTCATAAGTATCACTAGAACCAATTTGCTTCTTGTTGGCAAGGGCAACAATATGCTATTACAGTTTTTCCTCAAAGATATATTAATTCTTGAGCCCTGTGTCATAATTTAGAGATCTTGATTGCCTCTCTCTCAAAATATCACATTTGCATGATATTGATGACATTATGCTAATTGGACCAAGTGAGCAGGAGGTAGCCACCACTTTGAACTCATTTGTTCTACATATGCACATCAGAGGATGGGAAATAAATTCAATCAAAATTCAAAGACCTTCTACCTCAGTGAGAGCCTTAAGAATACAATGGTATGAAGCATGTAGACATATTCCTTCTAAAGTGAAGGATAAGTTATTGCATCTGGCTCTTCCCACTACCAAGAAACAGGCACACCATTTAGTAGGCCTATTTGGATTCTGGAAATAGCACATTCATCACTTGGGTATGCTACCATGGCCCATTTACCAACTGATTAGGAAATCTGCTAGCTTTGTGTGATGCCTGAAATAGAAGAAGGCTTTTCAACAGGTC
>CABHPH010119527.1:1472-30973 GCA_902168325.1 Peromyscus nudipes
GTGTGTGTGTGTGTGTGTGTGTGTGGTGTGTTTTTTGAGATAGAATCTTACTTTGTAGCTCTGTCTGGCCTGGAACTCACAATGTAGCCTTGAATGCTGCCAGGATTACAGATTATAGACACGTCTGGGATGTGCATGTGTGAGGGTGTGTGTTTTGAGGTAGACTCATATAGTCTCGGCTGGACTTGTATTCTCTGTGTGACTTTCTCCATCTTCTTGCTTCCACCTTGGAAATACTGAGTTGTAGACATGAGCCATCCATCAGGCTCAGGACCGATGGTGAGTACTTTGAGGTCATGTACTGTAAAGACTTAAACTGAGGCTTCCCTCTGTTCAGCTTCATCTTCCTGTGCTGGTGGGGGGGGTGGGGTGGGGCCGGGGGGGGGTCTGTTCATCTCTGACAGCCATTGGGCTGTCTCCTGCCTGCTCTCTGGGTTCTTTGTTCATTAAACTATCACTTGCCCCATTTTCTTCTTCTGACTCACAGCTAGGACGAACCAATCCGGTCAAATCTTTGAATTCCTGCTGTGTGCTAATGATGAAGACCCTCCAGCAAAGGAGCCTTTTTGGACCCTCTGGGAGTCCACTCTGTCTTGTCTTATTCAGATGAAAGGGATCTGTTATGCTTGGAGGCAGGGAGTGTCTCTTCAGTTCCCTATTTCAGGCTCCCTCCCCTACCACTTCTACACTGCCACCACCTTCTGGGCAGGCCTCCGCATTGTGTCACACCCAGAGTATCTAGAATAAAATTTAGCCCAGCTCTGTTACGCGCCTGAAACTTTTTCTGGGTCACCATTCCTCGCACCTCAGGCCACTTGCCTTTGGCTGTTGTTTCTCCTGCCTGCCCGCCTTCTTTCAAAGTTGTTCTGGTTTACCTTCCCTGTTCCCTTTGTTCCCCTTTCTAGTCACCCCCTCCCAAGTCACCATGTTCTAACAGGTTTTCTGAACTCTTACATCATCTTCTCAGACTACTCTGAGCCAATACCCCTTACCATCCCAAACCCAGCTTTCCCAGTTCCCCATAATTTGCCCCCACACACCCTCTGTAATCATCCCTTGACCTTCAGCAGCACCTGGTGCTTGAGTATCAGCTCCCCCTTCGGTTTTGCCACTCCCATACCCTTTCCCCTGCACACACCTGTCTTCTGATAGATGGGAGGGCCTACCCAATTCTGTCACCTGCTTCTTCTGCCCTCTGGGTGGGAAGTTCGTGAGTAGTTCCGCTCTCTTGGCCTAGTAGTGGATTTTGTTTGTGTGGTTGTGGGTGGGTAGGGGGCAGGATTTTTATCATAAGAAATATTGACCAGGTAGAGTGGTATTATATTCCTTTAATTCCAGTACTGGAGGGCAGAGGCAAGTGGGTCACTATGAGTTCAAGGCTAACCTGACCTTCCTAGTGAGTTCCAAGTTAGTTAGGACCACACAGTGGGACCCTATCAAAATACATATATACATATATATAAATATAAATAATATTTGAGGCCTTAGTATTTTATTCCCACAACTTTGGAAGCGAGAGTGCAAATCCTGTTTGTTGTTCTTAAGGTATTTTGGAAGAGGAGTTGTGAAACAGGGTCTCACTGTGTAGCGCTGCCTGGAACTTGCCCAGTCTGGAACTTGTAAACCAGGCTGGCCTCGAATTTATAGAGATCTACCTGCCTCTGCCTCCAAATGTTGGGATTAAAGGCGTGTACCACCATGCCAATTCAGGTTTCTTTTTAAAAACTCTTTGTCAGCTTGAAGCAAGGAAAAGAAAAAAAAAAAATTAGTTTTCTAATCTTCAAAGGATGTATGCAAGAATAAGGACCAAGCTAGCTCAGCACCCAATGCCTACTAATCAGAGTCACATTCCCATTTCCTCATGATTCTTATTCTTTTGCTGTTTATGCATTGCAGTCTAAAGGGGACAACTTTTAGGGCACCCCAGCTTTAATTCATGGTTTCAATGTCAAAGGCTCACTAAGACCTTCATAACCTTTTGTTAGTTACAAAATGAACATGTCCAATAAGACGACCTTCTAGTCTGTGACGTGAAATTCCCCAGAGTTGATAGTGTGGGGCGGATTCACACATCCCCTAAGGCTTTCTGGGAGCACCTTTAGAGATGGCCACGATATCTAGGCTGGATGTTTTCCTCTAACAATTAGCAAACATTCTGGAATCTCGGAATAAATGGGATGTGGACAAACCTGAATAAATTTAGGGCTGGGGCTTACCATTTCCCCCTTCCTTTGTAGGAAAGGGAGCCGTGTTTGGGAAGTATGCGCCAGGAGGTTTTAGACACCGATTTGACCGATGTGTATTGAGTTACTGTTATGTGTTGTGATGGTAGCTCACTAAACTCTACATTTTATCTTCACAAGAAAAGGGAAGGTTAGAAGTTCTGTTGACGGCCACTGCTGTCACTTACTGTGGGTTCCTGCCTGAAACTGGTGGCGTAGAGATGGACAAGCCTTGGGTAACGGGTAGTAGATGGGATACAGTTCTTGTGCTGTGTTTCATCCCTAGCACAGGGGAGGGAACAATAACAATAGGACGACATAGCCCAGGCTGCTGTAAAACTCACTGTGTATGCTAGGCTGGCCTTGAACTTGGGTTCCTGCTGTCTCAGCACATGCCTCCATGTCCCACTGTATATTTTAAATTTTTATCTTATTTGTTTTAATTTTTAGCTTCTATATTTGTGTATGTATGTGTATGGGCATGTGGGTGCTATCTTTTTTTTCTTTTGTTTTTTTGAAACAGAGTTTCTCTATGTATCCCTAGCTGTCCTGGAACTCATTCTGTAGACCAAGCTGGCCTCAAACTCAGCGATCACCTGCCTCTGCCTCCCATGAGTGCTGGGATTGAAGGCCAGCACCACCACGCCTGGCATTGTTTGTTTGTTTGTTTTCAGAAATTTTAGTTTTATGTGTCGGAGTGTTTTGCCTGTATGTGGACCTCATGTGTGCTTGTTATCAGAGGCCAGGAGAAGATACTGGGTCCCCTTCAACTGGAGTTGTCAGTAGTTGTGAGGCACCATGTGGGTGCTAGGAACCGACCCCGAGTCTTCTGCCAGAGCAGCAAGTGCTCCTAACAGCTGAACCATCTCTCCAGCCCCTAGATAGGATAACTTAGAAGTTTCTTCTCTCTGCCGTGTGGGTCCTGGGAATCAAACTCAGGTTTTCGGGCTTGGTGGCAAGTACCTTTACCCACTGAGCCCCGTCTCACCAGCCCCCACAGTGATTGTAAATACTATACAGTTAGTAAGGTATCATCCTCATTTTAGACTAGCTTAAGCCCAGGGCCTCAGGCATGCTTGGCCAACACTCTTAGCACCAAGCTATACCTTCCTCTACTCCCAAACTGCATTTAATAGGGACCTAGATTTATAAACATTCTCCCAGTGTTTCGGGCACTTTTTTTTTTTTTTTTTTTTGTTTGGGGCAGGACTGATTGGAGCAGGATCTGTGTAGATGAGTAAGGTGGGATTGACTCATTGCCTGCTTAGGAGATGCCCCTGTCTTGCTGGTTTCATGGGCTGTTTCTCTCTATATACTGGAACTCATAAATAGTAAGCAAAGTAAGTTACATCTGTGAACTATGTCCTCTTACTAGACTATTTTTATTCCTGCCTTGGGGCTTAAAAACAAAGGACTACAATGTAGTAACCCAAGAATACTAGAAAAAAAGCACTATAGACCTGCCCTATCCAGTGCTATAGCCTCTGGTCATGACTAGTCATTTAAAGTAGACTCACATAAAACTTTTTAAAAGTTAGAGAGCTGGCTTAGCAGGCAAAGGAGCCTCTTGCCATGCCTGAGGACCCAAGACTTTCTTTATTCTGCTGTTCCGTAATCAGTCTTATTCCACTGTATGGCCCATATTCCCTCCTGCAGGAGGAATTTCCTCCATCGGCTAACTGCTTTGTCATCCACTGTATTACCTGAGGCAGGCAGCCCAGGATCTTCTGAACATTGCCCTGGCCACAAAGGCCTCCTCTCAGATCTCCCTTTGTGATGCTCCATGCCCCCTCCCCACCAGTACCTCTTCATGTCTATCCTTTAAACTGTCCGAGTTGCTTCCTAACGGGGGTCATGTGCCTCTAACCATCCCCTTTTAAAAAAAAAAACTACTGCCAAACGCTTTTTAAAAATATGGATAAATATGGATATGATTAGTTCATCCTAGGCCAAAAAAAAAAAAAAAAAAAGAAGCCGTCAGTGGGTTTCCACAGTGGCAGGCTAAAGTTCACCCTTCCCAGATGGAACCTTGACCTCAGAGTCATTCTGCCAGCCTCCTCTTTGCCATTTCCCCTACTCCACTCTCCCTCCTTTCTCACAATGTGCTGTATGCTCTGAGGACTCCCAGAGGAGTTTTTTTCATGGGTCAGAAACAAAGCAAAAGGTTTGTAGTTAGATGGGGGTGGGGATGGAGTGGTGGTGGTAACTTCTTCTGCCAAGTAAGGGCATGAGAGCGCAGTCTCTCGGTCACTTCATGTCCTTACCTCATTTCAAGGAGAGCTTTTCAACCTTAAAGCAAAAGTAATTAAATAAATAAATAAATAAATGCACACAAACCATGGGCTTCAGCATCTCCCTAGAGAAGGGTGAAAAGCATGGTCCCTTCGTTAGGAACCCATGCTTTCTCCACATTGTGTTCTTGTTGCTAACATTTGGCCAAAAGCTGGGTCCTCCTTTCTTCAAGTTGAGGTTTGCCTTTGCCCTCCTGCCCTCCTGTTCTGCACCTCTGGTGAGCCCCACAGCTGTAAAGCAGTTTGGCTCATGGGCCACTTTCCCTTGGGTTGGAATTTCACTCTTTGTATTTGCTCTGTCTTCCCAGCCTGCGAGCCAGGGGCTCTTTTGCTTCCTGGTGTCTCTGATACCTGGAGCCTCAGTGGGCCATAGAGCCTGCACATGGCAGGCTCCGCTTCTCCTCCTACCCAGAGCACAGAAACAGTGCTGCGCATCTTTCTTTGCCTGATGTGATTGCCAGTAAACTTTGACTATGAATTTGGGTTAGAACTAGTAAAACACACTATTTACGATTTCCACGTAAGATAGGGTAGAACTAAATTAATTGTTTCCTTTAAAAAATATTGTACTTCTTGGGCCGGGCAGTGGTGGCACACGCCTTTAATCCCAGCACTTGGGAGGCAGAGGCAGGCGGATCTCTGTGAGTTTGAGGCCAGCCTGGGCTACAGAGCGAGTTCCAGGACAGACTCCAAAGCTACACAGAGAAACCCTGTCTCAAAAAAACCAAAAAAAATAAATAAATAAAAAATAAAAAATTGTACTTCTCATTGGGATAATGTCAAGATATGAGCAGCTTCTAACATACCTGTGGAAGTGTGCTTACAACTCCAATCCAGTTAAGCAACCGCCGCTGTTCACTTGAATTGTATGTTGACTTCTGCAGAAGTATGTATGTGCCTGGGTCTAGTGGACTGTGGTTTGCTTCCCCCTCCCCTCCCCTTCCCTCCCCACCCCACCCCGAATTGTAATGAAGCGTCTTTAAGAGCTTTGAAGTTCTCCTCAGGTGTACTCAATGAGTACTGTAGATATCATTGTTTTGCAAGTTTTCTTTGTCTGTACCAGTTGTTCCTGACTTCATGACTGGGGGGAGGGGGGGAGCTTGAGGATGTTGAAGCTGTTTGCTGGTGGGTCTGAACCAGATATCTGGCTCCTGTTCTTTCAGGTCCTGTGGCTGTGGGATGGAGGCCTCACGGATGGCAGTTCTAGGTTATGATGGAAGAGCATAGCTCCCCTGGTGGAGTGGCTTGAAGAAATACTGTCTGTGCTCTGGAATGGTGGCCTAGAAAGTGGTGCTGGGGACTCAACCTGTAAATAGTCTAGTTTGTCGCTTGCCCCTGGCCTGATTTACCATCCTTACCCGTGTCTCCTCTCCCACTCGGCTCTCTCATCTGTGAAATTGTGAGAAGCTACAGGTGTTTAGACAAGGAGTGTCCCTTCTTTGATTATGGAGAGGATCTTCATACCGCCAGAAAGGTGGCGGTTAGCATCTTGATTTTTATCATTTTCTAAACCAGAAAATGGAACTTTTACCTCATGGTGGGCAGTGGCTGCTGTGCTCTGGGTGAATTCTCTCTGGCCCATCGGTGCGCATGTAAGTCACAAACACAGTTTTCACAGCTGCCTTGATGGTGCACAAAGAAGTGACCTTTGCTGCTGTTATCCAGATCTTGGGCTAAGCAGACAGGGGTGCTTTGGAGACTGAACTGAAGACCGCCCAGGCACTGCAACGGTTGAGTGCTTAGGGCTGGGTGGGCTGATTGACAAGGGAACCAGTGCACTACTGTCCATTGAGGGTGCACACAAGCATGTGCTCTTGCTTCCAGTGGTTAAAGAGTAGCAGCACATATGACTTAGGGTAAGAATAGTCATGTATGTAGATGGGAATAGCGGCTTACACCTGTAATCCCAATACCCAGAAGGCTGAGGCAGGAGGATCGCGAGTTCAAGGACAACTTGGTTTGCATAATAAGATCCTTTCTTTAAAAAAAAAAGTAAGCTGTGCATTATTCTAGCTATTGTTACAGTTTGTACACTTTAATGAAGATAGCTGTTGTGTTTGCTGTAGATGCTTAAGTGACCCCAGAAAGCATGTCCTTTTCTTGGCCATGTCAGGCCTCTCCCACATCAAGGCTCAGGCAGGTGAGATAACTCAGTGGTAAAGGCTCCTGCCACCAAGCCTAGTGGCCTCAGTTTTATCTCCAGGACTTACATAGTGGAAGGAGAGAATGCAAGATGTCCTCTGACCTCCACACGTGTGCCATGGGTACGTGTGTGACACATATGCCCACAAAATAAGTCAAAATGTAAAGACAGTTTTAAGTGTTCTACTCTATTGCACTGCAAGGTTGTTAAGTTTGTTGCTGCAGTGGATTTTGGGTAGGTGTTGCTTAGGCATTGGGACAGGCAGCAGAGGCAAGTATTTAAAACAAGTCAAACAGCCCCTCCAGGCTAGCGGCAGGAAGTCCAGCCCTTGGCTTTGAGTGGTCAGTAGGAGATAAAAGTATGGACTGATAGAGGCTCAGCCCCTCCTATCACTGGATGGCAGACTGTGAGAGGACGATAAAGAGAGTAGGGATGTTCTTTTTGAACTTCAGGAGTGCCTTTGTCACAAGCTTGGTTTATGATTGTATTTCAAATGACTCTAGCTGAAATGCAGGACTACGTTCCATTAACGAGAAAGCAGTTCCGTGTGTTTTTGATTGAGAATGTGTAAATCACTTCCTGCTTATGTAAATAGACATTAGCTTGGTTATCCAAATCTGTGTGCTAGGGAGATTCTTTATGCTCAGGTATCTGTCTCTTGGAAATGTCCAGCTATCCAGCCATGTCCCAGATGTCTGGGACCCTCCTGGGTCTGGGGGCAGGGCATCCCTTTCTCTTTAGCTGTGGGTTCAGTGTTGGCCAAGTGGTGACTTAGATAGGAGAGGGGAGTTCAAGGGAAAGGACCTGTTTCTCTCGGTTATCTATCTTCCCCTTTCGTTTTCTTTGTATACTTTGTAACCCATGGTGGGAATCCAGTTCTTTGTAAAGGAGCTGTCTGTTTAGGGTGGGGCTTGTAAGCTGTGAACCGACATTTGGAAGCCTGTGCGTGTTCAGCGTCTGGTAGGAGATGAACCTAATGCAAATGAGCCTGTGTGCTTTTGGGACACAGGTTCCTTTCAGAGTTGCTCAGGAGTGGAGAGCAACCCTTCACAGCAGCATGACCAAAACCTAATCCTGCACGCCCCACCCTTGGCAGTATAGTTGTGATGAGCTAATCATCCTCCCAGCGGTCAAGGCCAGGGTAGTCAGGACCAGAACCTCAGACTTCTTTTAGTACTGCATTAATCTCCCCAAGCCTGGACATACGCTGGGCTGGACAAGCCTGTTGGTACTCAGAATATGCCACGATTCCTGACACAGGGTCTCTTAGGAGGGACATGTCTTGCACCATAGTAGTCACATTTGACTCACTGTTTAAGAAAAACCATTTGCTTGCCAGTGATTTTTGGGTTTGTACTGTGTATGAACATTCATCAACCACTTATATCTCAGAGTATGTGTTTGCCTTCACATGTGCACTGGTGAATTCTTTTCTTAGAGGGAAAGTTGGGGGGATGGGGGGGAGAGACAACAACCATCTGTTCCATTCAAAGAGGGCAGCCCATCAGGTCCCTGGGAGCACGTCACTTCCCCAGCACAGTCATTCTCAGCTGACAGTTGGTAATGTCTGATTACCCACTGTGAAATTTTGACCACAGCTGACCACTTTTCCAATGGGCAAATGAAAGATGTGAATCTGCCCCTTCCAGTGCCTTCTAGAAGCAGCCAGGGAAGGAGCAATTCAAACAGTAGTTTTATCTTCCACCAAATCACTTTGGTTTTCCTAGGAGAGTCACCCTGCACCTGCCCTGAATTCTGGGAATGTGCAGTCCCTTCTAATCTGAGGTTGATCACCTGCCCTGGGGTTCTTGCACTGGGCTCCTCCTCAGGGAAGAGCGGGAATTCCTGATTCTGCTGTGCCCTTTCCCTAGCATATCAGAAAAGCCAGCCTGAGACCTCGGGATTCGTGAAAGGTGGAAGAATATTGCCCAAAACTCTGCAAACTGCTACTGACCTTTACCCCAGCTTTCCCACAAGCTGTAATAGGATACTTAGCTCTAGTTCGCAGAAGTGCCCAGAACAGTCAGATCACTGCAGTCCAGTTGCCTGAATGGACAGGGCAAGTTGCTGGTTGTGAGCAGCACCAGGTTCAGGTGCTGCAGTTGGAAGAGAAAAGGTGTGTTGGGGAATGCGAGGAAGCAGCAGCCGTGGCCCTGTCCTCATGGGTGCCAGGAATGTATACTGCCTTGGTTTAGCAAATGTGGAGTTGGCCAGGATTTATTTCAGCATTGCACAGAGCCGGGTGGGTTTTATTTCCTCTTTGCCATACAGCATGGCAAGAGTCAGCAGCTGTTGTGCTCTTTGCTGCTGTCAGTGGGATTGCATTCGTGACAAGCCAACTTACGTATTTTTAATTGTCTCACTTATGTCTCATCAAATTGGGCTGCTGTCAGAACTTTGCAAATCTAGTAAGAGAAGCTGGAGGCAACTCAAGGTAGACTTAGCACGAGGGGAGAGGGTAACTGGGAATGCTGAGTGAAAAAGCTTCACATCAGCAGCTCGGACTATTTCCCAGGTGTTTGAATAAGCCTCCTTCACTCTCAGATAGGAGAACTGAGGCTCAGAAATATGCAGCCTGTCAGCCAGAAGAGTCATATACTACTCTGGTCAGACTGATAATTTTTTAAAATTATTTTCTTAATACTTTTGTGTCTAGTTGGTTACCCATTCTATTTGAATACACCCGGAAGAAGCAAGCTCATGACAGACCTTACTGGGCCTCATTCCATCCAACAGCTGTTCTCTCTTTCAAAGCTCTGGTTTAAGGCTGGCAAAATGGCCCAGCAAATAAAGATGCTTGCCACCAAGCATGTAAACCTGAGTTTGATTCCAGGAACTCATGATGGAAGGAGAGCCAACTCCTACAGGTTGACCTCTGACCACCACACACGATAAATACATGTTTTGTTTTAAGCCAAACCAGAGCAAGGCAGTAAGCAGCATTCCTCCACCTGTCTGCTTCAGTTCCTGCTCTTAGGCTCCTGCCCTGATTTTCTTCAGTGATGAACTGTTACCCAGAACCATAAAATGAAATAAACACTACCCCCCAACAAACAAACAAACAAACAAACAGCCCTGGTTTAAAGAATTACGGGTCCCAGTGCTGTTTCTTTGTGTCTTCTGCCATTCCTCATGCTTGTCCTGGTGGACCTGTGGGATGCATGCATCCTTTCTAGTCCTGCAGCATTTGCAGCCGGCTCTGTGTGTTTCAGAAACTGTTCTCAGCTTCTCCAGCTCATTAGCTCTTGTTTTTCCACTGCCTTGGTTTCCCAGTCCTTTACATTGCTCATTTCCTTCCACTGAAGGGTTTTTCTGTGCTCTTGGTGGTGTCTTGATTGGTACAGGAATCTTGGAGCCACAGAATCCCAGATTGTAGTTCTGTCCCCATCCCTTAAGAGTAGTGTGTAGCATCCATCAGATAACTAGTCGTTGCTGTACAGGATTTGGAGGAGGATTAAATACATATAAACTGCTTGCTGCATTTCTGGCATAGAGTTTATATCTCAGGAAATACCCCCAGTTCTCTGGAAATATCGTACTTGAATACAGGCAGGCTTCTGGTATACTCTTAAATTGAATCCTATTTTCTGTGATTTATAGCCTTGTCTTTTACAGTTTTAAATTCTACAACCCAGGTATATTATAGAGGCCCTTCCCTAGCCTTTCCTGTACCTGTTTTTACCTGATAAGCCAGAACTGCTCTGGAGGTGGGGTGTGGTAGGAGTCTAGCTTAGCCCCCACCCTAAACCATGTGACCATGTACTGCGGGTAGGTAAGGACTCTCACTCTTCTGTCTGCACAGGCAGGCATTCCTTGTGCGGTGCAGACCACCTTGACCTCTTACCCCCTTTTCCTTCGACTGTTGGTAAAGTAGAGACTTCTGCTAAGCTAGGAAAGAAAGTGATGGAATACCAGGACCTAGTGGCCAAGCAGAAAAACAATGTTTAGGAAAAGTCTGGCCTGCCTGGGGAGAGGGCCAGGGACTTGTTCTTCTCACAGCCTGGTGCCAAGGGCCACCCGTGTTCCCCTCCCAGGGGAGGAGGGTGCTGGGTGACAAATGGCTGCCAGGTGGCAGCTGCGTCTTGGCCTTGTGAATTTGGCAGTTGTTAGATCCTGTCTGTAAGATGTGTTCCCTGGAGAAGAGCCGCAAGGAGAGGAGTCAGCTTCTCCACAGTGCTGTGTGCTTACAGGAAAGCGTGTGATCAGGGAAGGTGCTGCCGACCTCCTTCCTCTGAGGACGCGGAGATGCAGGGAGAAGAGTGGCTACTGTGGTGATGGTCCAGTCCAGCGTCTAGCAGACTCTGCATCTTTCCAGCTGTTCACATTTTGTTGTTGTTTTTGTTTTCATCTGTATGGTGTGAGGGATAGAACCCAGGGCCTCATGGATGCTAAGGCTACATGCTCTAAGCTACCTGAGGAGTGCTCTCCATTCACTCTTCCTGTCGTCCTCCCTCCCTCCTGTGTCCTGTGTCTATGAAGAGGCACACCGCAGTAGATCCTGAGCTAATGCTAGGGCTGTAGGAGGCAGTAGTCATGCTCTCTAACTCTTCTCTCTTCCTCTCCACCCTTTGTTGCACATTTCTGCCCCAGGAGGGGCAGAGAAAAAGGCAAAGGGAGGAGAAATCCTGGCCAAAGTGCTCATAGAGTCTCAAAGAAACTGAATTCACAAGGAGTGGCATAGGCTTGAAGAACACCATTTGCTGGCCGCCCATGCATTTTACTCCAGTCCTACCCTGTCTGAAGCTTATAGCTAATATGTTATTTCTCCGGAGGAGCCTAGAAACAAGACCCTGTGTAGATGACTTCCTTTCCCCTTTTCGTATTTAGTTGTGCTGTAGAAAGTCAACGCAAAGTTGGAACTGGATTCTTAGGCTCTGCTTCAGTGCTTTGGTGTTTGTTCAGGGCTTTGATAGGCCAGTGGCTCTCAGAAAGGTCATTGATGTAAATCCTTGGGGGTTTTGGCCTTGTTGTTGACCTTCATGAGCTCCTTCTCAGGGTTGAATAAAAGTCCCCTGAGATGGGCTGCTGGGCCCTCCCTCAGAGGTGTGAGTTTGAGGTAGAGCCCAAGAATGAAGGAGGTGTCATGCACACTTAGGGGCAAGAAACTGAGTAGAGTGGTAACCATGGGTACTGGTGGGTGACAGGGACAGAAAGCAAACTTTGGGCTCTCACAGAGAACTTCTGAGTGACAGGTTAGAGCAAGCATTTCCTGTAGAGGAAGGAGGGAGAGGAGACAAAGATCATGCATCTTTCTATCATCCCTGGATGGCCATCTCATCCTTTACTTTCATGCTCGTTTCCATCTCTTAGCAACCCATCTTCACTCAAGAGGAAGCAATACAGTGTTGGCTATAGCACCTCATAGTGCTCAGTTAGTTGAGCCGGGGTTGGGTGCTGCTACATCATGCTTTAGCCTTCATTTTACTAAAGCCTGTGCCAATGGGGTGGGGCCTGGTGACTTTCATGGGTTGCCACCCTATCCAAGGCATAGCCTAGCCCCCAAGCCAAGAAACACACCAACTTCCTGGAATTCAGAGAGCCACCATCCCAGCCCTCTCAGCCTTCAGGGCACATACAAGGCCATCCTGGTTAGCAAATATGGGTTTGCCTTGAGCTTGGGGGCTGGGCAGGCTTGGACTTGGTGGTATATCTAGTCAAGTTAGATTCTGTCCCCAGCTTAGCCCACCCTTTAGATGTCTTTGTAGTTTGTCAAGAGCTTCAATCAGTTTCATAGCTGAATTTCTTCTCTTGTATTCTTCTACTTTGTATCTTGTTCTGGATTGGCCTGAACTGGTCAAGTCAGCTCTCTCCTTATACATCCCTCACAAACCATCCAATATATTTTTGGACATTATAGGGGCTCACGCTGTAGCCTTTTCAGTCAAGTATTATAAAGGCCATCATCCTCGGCATCTCAACTTACTCCATATTTCCTGAGAACCCGAGGAGAGATTTTAGATTCATCTTCAGAAGCTGGGATGCCGCTCTTTACTTCTAAACCATCCTTGCTTTTTATCTTTCATCTCTCTGTTGCTATCTCCCTGAACCTGGAGACAGCCTCCTTAATCTTCTCTTTCTGGCTTTGCATAGCATTGTCCCTTATCTGGGGGGTGGGAAGTGGGGCTGGCCTTCCCCACCCCTCCTCCTCCAGGGGCCTCTGCCTTCTCTAAGATACCCTGCCTCTTGGACTTGCACAAGCCTTCTGGGAAGGAAAATCCAGATAGTCAGCATCCCACACCTGCCCTCAAATGCTGTAGCCAGTCCTTGTCACATTTTCTCTTCTTGGTCATAACTAGCAACAATCCGCACACACACCCTTTCTTTTCTGAAGTGGTAGTGATGGAGGTGAGGGGTATCTTGAAGTGCCTTGTACTTTTCCGTCCTCCAAGCTTTATGACTCCCTGAGACCTAGTGGAACT
Organism: Peromyscus nudipes; assembly: GCA_902168325.1. Taxonomy (NCBI): domain Eukaryota; kingdom Metazoa; phylum Chordata; class Mammalia; order Rodentia; family Cricetidae; genus Peromyscus; species Peromyscus nudipes. The sequence goes on from CABHPH010119527.1 coordinate 14,548, forward strand.
CAAAACAAACAGGGAGGTGGCTCTTGTTAGTCAGAATTCTCAGGATCTAAATCGGTTTGCATCCAAGGTCAGATAGAGGATGCAGTTTTGAGAATCAAGTCCAGCCTGACCCTTTGCTTTGAGTGGATTCTTCCCCCTTGGTTCTATGTGTTGGGGGGGAAGTCATTTTTGGGCTGGACTGCTTTTTTAAGTGTCTAATGGAGAGAGAAGGAAGTGGGTCTAAGTTTTAATAGGATTCTTCGGTTCTGTAAATGTGTTATTCCAGACCCTCTGACCCTGGGAGCATGCTTTAGTTCACTTAACTTGTTTGGAGACCTTGACAGTTTATTGAAAAATAGGAGGGGCTGCTCCTTTTTAGACTCTTTGTTACTGAATCTATCATTACATTTTAAAAATTGTGCGTTTACTCTTACTCCCCTGCCCCATGGGCATTGAACCCTGAGCCTCAGGTGCCTAAGTTAGACAAATACTTTGCATGAGAGTTATATCTAGAACCTCCTATTACTTTAAAACTGAACACAATCAGGGAAAGTTTCTCTCCTCTTCTCTTCTCTTCCCTTCCCTTCCCTTCCCTTCCCTTCCCTTCCCTTCCCTTCCCTTCCCCCCCCCTCCCTCCCTCTCCCTCCCTCCCCCCCTCCCTCACTAAGTGGCACAGGAGGAAGAAATGAATGAATCTGAGACCTCAAAAATGCTAGACCAGCCAGGCGGTGGTGGAGTACACCTTTAATCCCAGCACTTGGGAGGTAGAGCCAGGCGGATCTCTGTCAGTTCAAGGCCAGCCTGGTCTACAGAGCGAGATCCAGGACAGACCCAAAACTACACAGAGAAACACTGTCTGGAAAAAACAAACAAACAAACAAACAAACAAACAAAAAGGAATGCTAGACCAGTGCTTTACTGCTGAGTAGTATACTCCAGACTTTTTTCTTTTAAAAAAATAATGTTTAATTTCTCCCTAGATAGTGATAAGTTTAGATAGGTAGGGATGGTCTGCAAGGACATTTTTGAAGACTGGATGGGAATTTTATTTATTTATCTGAAACAGGTTCTTACTATGCAGCCTAGCTGGGCTGGCCTTAGACCCACCTCTGTGTATGCTACCATGTCCAGCCTTTGGTTTGTATTTTAAAGGATGCTGAGCTGTGTACCCCAACTTCTTTTCTTTAAGATGGGTCATAAAACAATAAAAGATCCTTACCCTGCTCTCCCTGGATTGGCGTCTTCTATTAATAGTGAAGAAAAATGTCAAGTGTAAAGAGAATAACATAAAAGATGGCGACTGGAGAGTCACTGAAGTGTGAACAGAAGAACTGCTGGGGGATCATGGTGTCAAAAACCCCAGGAAGTGCTTGTGACACCTAAGGGTGATGGAGTGTTCGCATCCACGTAGACCAGCCCTGCCCAAGGTGCTTGGGGCCTGTTTGTCAATGCCTCCAAGTAAGATGGGAGATGATCGCTATACAGAGATGATAGCTATACGACACACTCACGCAGCTTGTTTCCTGATGCTCTGAAAGAGGATAAAGTGAGAAAATGTGCCCAACAACTGCGTCTTGACATTCTTGTTTATATGGGATTTGTTTTCCCACTTTGTGGTGCTGGACATGGAACCTAGAGCCCCTGTGTATGCTAAGCTGGTGCTGGTCCTCTGAGCTATACCCCAGCTTTTATTCTGCTTAAGTTTGCACTCTGCTTCAGCTGAGAGATGCTATGCTGAGAGCAAGAGACGGAGTTGTAGCTCTGGAACGTGCTGCATCCCACCTTTCTCCACACTGAGGAGCAGATGTAACCATTGGATCAGTGCTTTTGAGGCCTCTGGAACTCCAGAGCAAACACTCTCATATTCCTATTCCTGAAGAGAATGTGTGGAGAATTTTTTTTTCTCCTGTGTTTCTGTAGAAAGAGAAGGCCATGCATTTGGTCTTATTTGAAATATGTTAAGCAACGCCCCCATGTTTGCTTATTTGCCGTGATCTCTACTTTAAGGCACTGTTAGTTTCATATTTCTTGTTTTCCTCAGCTCTCCTTCCTCTCCTGTTTCCGTTAGCACCAAGTGCTGTCTCTCTTTTGTTTCTTTTCATCTATGCTGGAGGATCATCCGTATCTATTCAGCCATTTTTGTCTGTCTTTGTGGTGCTGAGATGAAACCAAGACCTCACACATGCTAAGCAGGTTCTCTGCCATCGAGCTGTACTCCTATCCCAAGACCATTCCCTCCACCTAGAGCCAGCAGCCTGAGCATTCTCACGTGTCATTGTCCTCAGAATTGCTGGACTAGAGGATGAACTTTGGGTAGAGGTGATGGGGGGCCTGGCTGTTGAAGACACACTCATTTTCAGCAGCGCTTGAGTGGATTCTGGTGCAATCAACTAACAGTTTGCTTGCAGTTGCAGATAGGGAATGGGAATTGTCCTCATCATGGTGGTGTTGAGTAGAGGAAACGATACAGAAGCAGAATTATTCCTTCTTTTAAACCCTTCTAATGTTACCTTTTTTCCCCCTACCAGGTCATTCCAACTCTGTGCTCCAGAAGTGGTGGCTTTGAGGTGTGACTCTGCCCACATTTGGGCCCAGTCTGTGTCAGCTCCTCAGAAGAAAGAAGAAAACAGGTCAGTTACTCTTATAGGCTTCTTTGAATCACAGTAATGACCAGTCTTCTGTGCTCTCCTTCTCCTAGCCTCAACTTGAATTGTCCTGCTTCTTTTCCAAGTCCATTTGTCCTGTCTTATCCTATCTTCCTCCCTGCACCCCATCCATTTTCTTTTTCCCAAAGTGTAGGGCAAAGTAAGATTAAAATTGCAATTGCAACTTGCTGGTTCTTCTCAATCCGTTGAGTCTCTAGTGTGGGATGGGGAATCTCGGGATGTCTGGGGTTTGCATCACAGGAAGCAAAACTTCAGACACTCCTTCTCCTCCTTCCTCTTTTCTCCTTTCCACCCCACTTCAGATCCAAACTGCACATTCAAAACTAGAAGGGTAAAGCTGAAATAGTCAGCCTGATGATGCTGGTCAGTCTCTTCTGGGACTTGGGAATTTCATCTGGGGTCCTGATCTTCTCTGATTCCAGTTGCAGGTGTTGGTATTAGGATGGGCCAGTGATTTTTATTTTAAAGATTTTAAAGTGTATATGTTGGGGGGTGGGGTCAGAGGACCACCTGAGTATCAGTTGACTCCTTCTGTAACGTGGGTCTTGGGGACTGAACAAGGCTGGCAGCAATCATCACTACTCATTTAGTCATCTTGGCAGGTTGATCATTTTTATTTTTGTTTTAAATCTTAAATGATCTTAAATACAGCACATAGGAGAAGAAACTGTGGGAGAGAGAATGGAAATTCTCTAGGTCTGTAACTATTAGGTTAAAAAACAAACAAACAAGCAAAGCAAACAAAAACACTGTGAATGGATCTTAAACTATTAAAACCATCTTTTAGGCCAGTAGATAGGAGGATCTTTCCTGACAGCTTAACCTCACATGGTGTGGGATTTCAGCCCCTTGGGTGTAAGCACAGGCTTCTCTCTGTGGCCTGGAGCTTGTGTTAAGGCCTGGGGCATCCTCTCATTAGCATCCTCTTCAAGGCACCTGTGGGGGGGGGGTTATACATGAGAAATGGCGTACCTGTGGGGACCAGAATGGGTGGGAGAATCAAAGAGAAAACTTGACTTTCATAACATGAGTATCAACAGGTTTAAATGTTTTCACTTGGGTGGTTATTATTCAGTATTGCTGGGTGGTTACGAAGGATCAACTAGAACTAGCCAATTTGTTTTTGGTTAAATTATCCTGTACTTCTGCCTTAATATAAAGATGGATGTTGGGGTTTGTTTGTTTGTTCGTTAGTTTGCCCTAAGGCAGAACAAGTAGTGACGTTTTGCACCAGTCTTTTCCTTCTGCCCTGTTCCAGGATCCCAAAGGAAAATTGCAGTGCCAGACTCAGTCAAGATTAAACTGGCGTGAAGTTATACCCCAGCAATCCGTAAAGGATGTAAACAGAGGGGTTCTTAGTGTCACACTTGACACTTTATCCCCAAGGAGGAAATAAATGTAGCCAATATTTTCCTGCCGAGACAGTGGGAAACATGTTTGCAGGGCTTTTCTTCTTTCCAGGTAGGAAAATGTGCTAGGTAGCCAGCTCTAGGCACTCCTACTGGGTGGGCAGACTGTATTGAAACACTTGATAATTCAAAAGAATCCGTCTTGGCTATCATGACTGTGGGGCAGGGAGTATCGATAGTTTGCCTCTGTCCAGTGACTATGTTTTGTCACTTCCTATTGAGGTGGGCATGGTGGAACACAGCCCTAAGAAGGGCCCGGCGTGGTGGTGCACACCTTTAATCCTAGCGCCGAAACCTAAGCTTGCTTCCCCACCTAACCTGCTGCTTAGAGTCACTGCTGCTTACTGTTCATCTAGACCGGAAGGATTCCTCAAAAGAACAGTAAAGTGAGAAATGCTCTCACACCAGGCTGTACCTTCCTCCTGTCTGTCTGTCTGTATATGGTCATTTTTAACAGAAATAAAAATGTAATCCAGGGTTTGTATAACTTCTTTGAAAGACAGATAAATATCCCAGTAAGAGGGAGTCTGAAGGAGGCCAGCCTGGGCTACAACAGAAAGATTGTCTCAAAAAAACAAAAAAAAAAAAAAAAAAAAACCAACAACAACAACAACAACAAAAAGACAATAGATAAATAAGCCAGCTGTGGTGGTGTACAACTTAAATCCCAGCACTCTTGAGTTCAAGTCATTGGGAATCTCTTGAGTTAGAGGTCAGCATGATCTACACAGAGAGTTCTAGGACAGCCAGAACTAGGTAGAGAGACCTTGTCTAAATACAGACAAAAAGATGGGCTATATAGATTTATACCCTGTCTCCCCCAACAAAAAAAAAAAGAAAAAGTAGTGGTAAAACCAAAGTTCATCATCTAAACTCGGTAATAATTGGTAGAAAGATTAGTTTTCTCTTTACTGAAATAATAGAAATATAGTGATGATTTCTAGTCAAGGATCTTAAACTTTTCTATACATTGAAAATACAGAGGGGAATCTTTAAAAGAAAGAGATGAGTTCATTTATGAGCCAAATGCACGTTTATACATACTGATTGGTTACAGTAGGAACTGATGACATATTTGTTAGCAATCTATTTAAGAAGTATGTGTCCACTCTTCTGTATATGCACTCTGTCTTCATGGTTTTCCTCAAAAACAAATCATCCAAACACTATTAATTTTTAATAACCTTCTGTGGTCTGCTAGCATGAAGAGGCAGCAGTTCAGGTTTGAGTTTTTGTTCGGTGAGCTAGAATAGGTCTCCTCACTCCTCCTGCTGCTCCTCCCCGGATGTCAGTAACCTTCTAAAAGGCCCCACCCCCAAAGGCAATTCATTGGCCTGTGAATTGGAGAATTAAGTTCATAATGCAAACTTTTAAGGGAACACATCGGATCATAACAACATGTGAGGCACATTTTGTCTTGTGAGGGCAGGTGCTAGGGATTGAATCCAAAGTCCCATGTATGCCAAAATAGTTCCCTACTACTGAGTGGCTCCCATATTGTATCTTTTGACATTCAAAGTTCTGTTTCTGAGATTCTCTGGCCTTTGGGGCAGGATTTTTAGATTAATACTACTTAGCTGGTAGCTGCATCTCTTTACAAAATGCCATCCCCAGGCCTTTCCTGCTCTGTAAGGCTGTACATCTGTGGCTCTTGCGGTTTGGAAATGAGATGATGGCCTTGATCTTAGGCTCCTGCTTCATTAGGATACCAACAGTTATTACTAGCAGGGATTCATCTACTTATAGTGGTTCTCAGCCTGTGGGGCACAACCCCTTTGGGATCAAATGACCCTTTTACCGGGGTTGCATATCAGATATTTACATTATGACTCATAACAGTAGCAAAATTACAATTATGAGTAGCAACAAAATAATTTTATGCTTATGAGTCACCACAACCTGAGTAACTGTATTAAAGGGTTGAAGCATTAAGAAAGTTGAGAACCACTGATCTAGAATATTTTACCAGATAAAAATGAGAAGAACATATCACCTATGTTCTTCTAGTTCAGGAATGAAGTCAATTTTGATGTGGCTTGGGCTATGGATTTCCTTTTGGTATTCATTTCCTGTTGCCCAGGTGTCTTCTAGATGTGACCTAATATTGTCTAGACTCTGAGCTCTTAGGAAATGAGAAATGAGGTGGATCAAGTGGGGATCTATGAAGAAATGGGGTACAGTATAAAAAAATTGGAGTTAAATAGTAGCTGCAAAAGAGTAAAATCCTGGAAAATCCCTTGGCTGTTGAGGGTGTGGGAGGTAGTATAGTATAGGGACATTAGTATGAACCACATCACACAGTTTATAAGAAAAAGCTGATAGGCCAGGTGTGGCCCCACACACCTTTAATCCCAGCACTCAGGAGGCAGAGGCAGGCAAATCTCTGAGTTCGAGGCCTGCCTGATCTACAGAGAGAGTTCCAGGACAGCCAGGGCTACACAGAGAAACCTTGTCTTGGGGGGTGTGGGGAGGAGGAAAAAGCTGACAGAATTGTCTCTCATTTGTCTTTGTATTTTGTGAGTATAGTGACCTGAGGTCACAGCAAATAAATGGTTCCTCTTTTTTCTTTCTAAGCGAAAAGACTGAATCTATTTCTTTTCCTTTTTTGAGATAGATTCTCTTATGCAGCCCAGGCTAGCATTGAATTCAGATTCTCATACCTCTGCTTTCTGTATCTAGGGTCACAAACATGTACCATTTACCCCCCGCCAGTACTGAGTCATTTTCCTTGCTGAATTAACTAATCCAGTGTCCCCTGTTTCTCTTCAAGTGTAAAGGAGTGATACCAAGAGAAGAAAAGAACTCAACAGAGTCATTTCCTACTTCATGTGGATGACAGCTATAACAAGGAACTGTCACTTGGGACAGAAATGGAGGTAATTAAAATGGCGGCCCTTCTTTCTTCCATTTGATGAGTTATAGGTTGTTTACATTTTTTTTTAAGAAACAAAGTTTTTAATCTTAGTTAAATTTGGTTTTAATTCTTGCAGGGTTGGCTTCTAGAATTCACTCACACACACACACACACACACACACACACACACCCCTTTAAATCACTGCACTGTAGCCATGAAGTTAGAGGGAATCTGAAGTTTCCTATACACTAGTCTAGAACATTTAAGTAGAAAAAGAACATTTAAGTAGAAGAAAGCAAGTGCAGGGTGGAATGTGCTAACCAAATGCAGCCCTGTTTTCTCTTGTCAGCCTCTGCTCACAAAGATGAGGAAAATCGTGGGCTATGGGGATGGCCCACTAGATAAACTGCTTGCCCTGTTAGTGTGAGGATCAAAGTCTGAATCCCCAATACCCACATTAAAAAGCCAGGTGTGTATGGTACGCACACACCCAACTCTAGTCCCAGCCCCATAATCCCCATGCTCAGGAGGCAGAGACAGGATCCTTGGACAAGTGGGATAGACCAGCCAAATCAGCAAGTTCTGGCTTCTGCAAGAGACACTTCCTCAGTATGTAAAGTAGACAGCTATCCAGGGAACCATGCATATGCACACATGCACCCACTTTCATGCAAACACAAAACATACCACACACAATACATGTGGGATTAAAAAAAAGAAAAGGTAAAGAAGGCTGCTTCAGATAACTGGAATTCTGTTGGTGGCCTGCACTTAGAAAGCAAACAGGTTACATCCGTAGAAGAAAGCTCTAACTATTTTGGAACTGGGTGTATTAGCTCATACCTGTAATCTCAGTACTTGAGAGCCTAAAGCAGGAGGATCAGGGAGTTCTGAGTCATCTTGGCTACAGAGTGAGTTTGGACAGCCTGGGCTACATAGCAAGCCCTTGTCTCAAAAAACAAACAAAAAGTCATTTTGAGCTCTAATATGGGTATGGGCTTGAACTAGGATAAGGATGTTGGGGATCTATCTCTACTTCCCTTACTGTGATTAGTACCACCTGACTGTGACAAGCCTAAACGCTCATGATAACATCAATAATATCTGTTTTTCAGTTCTATAGCAGAGAGTTCTTAGAGGCATAAAACCTCGTCCCGATGACGTCAAATTCACCCATTGGTTTAGAAGGCTCAGACCTGTCTTCCATCAACACCATGATGTCGGCAGTGATGAGCGTAGCAAATGTTACTGAGAATGGTGGGAGCCCCCAGGACATCAAGTCCCCCATGAAACCTCCAGGACCAAATCGGATTGGCAGAAGGAACCAGGTGAGGGTCTGTGGGTTGGGTGGTAGCAGCCTGTGGCTTTCGTCTTGTGAAAATGTAGGGGAGAAGTTCCTAAGCTGCCTAAGAGGAAACCTTGGACACATTCTGAATTAAAGATATACCCAAAGCCCTCCATCATTTTTCAGGAGCAGATTTTTTTCATGATTTATATCTTTGCATGCAGGAAATTTCTGCCATTGTATCTTTCAGGGAAAGCACCATTATTCCTTGCCCTGTGATTTGACTTAAGCACAAGCTTATGTTTAAAGAAATGAACTAGACTGCCTCTGCTACGATGTGGTTTCTTTTCTTTTCACACAGCTGATTAATTAGTAGCTCCTTGATTCCTTTTTTCTCCTTTTTCCCAAGTGTCTTCACATTAGGTGGCAAATACTGTATGTTCAGGATTCAGCTTTCTAGTTTTAGAGACCTGCAGTTGTGGCTTCAGAGAATCCCGATTAAATGGAAAAGGGTTGTGCTCAGTTTACAGAAGTGCAAGGTCCTGAGTTCAATCTGTCCTCTTGAGTTTTCAGTGGTCACAGGATCGGGAGAGGCTGCAAAGAGTAATTGCATGAACAGAAATTGGGAGGAATGCTGCTAGAACGGCCCCGTCTCCTCTGTTAAGAACAAGATGTTGTCTTTTTCAGTTAATGAAGAAATGGGGCACTTTGGAAAAGTTGTTGCTGTCGCGATAGCAACGTTTTCAACAAGATAAATAAGGAGGCAGAGGGCAAGTAATTCTCAGTCCATCTCTGAAATGAAATAATGTAAACTGACTTCCCCATTAGTTTCTTGTTTTCTGGTATAATGTAGTTACACTAAAACCTTGTTTGGAGACAAGGCATTCTTCTCAGGTTGTCTAGGATCCAGGGTGGATGAGAACAAACCTGTTGGGGCTTTTGTGAATTAATGACTGTTCTTGGACAGATTTCTCTCCAAGCACATCCATGATGGATTTTTGACAAATTCTCAGGTTTTTAGTACAATGTGCCCCTAGGTAGTGATAGCAGTTCCCTGAAGTCGGTAAGTCTTTATGCCTCTAGTCCTCGCCTCACGCCTGAGGACTCGGTAGAGCTCAGGATGTTTTAGGTTTGGAGCATTGATAACTTTCTCTCTCTCTCTCTCTTTTCCCTTGCCTTCGTGTGCCTCTCTTCCTGTGGGTGCCTGAGAAAATACTCAGCCTGAGTACAGAAGGAGCACTAGCCCTGGGAAGAAAAGGTTTATTTCCACTCTCATATGCCTGTCCGTCCATCTCTCCATCTGTCTCTCTTGTCTATCAACTCATTTAACAATAGACCCAGCTTCTATTTCCGGCTAGCTACTGTGCCAGGTGTCTAGCATTCAAGGATGACTAAGAAATGAGAGGTCATTGTCTTACTCGTCCTTCTCTGCTCTACCAAGAATGAATGGAGGACAGGGAAGAGCTTTTCCTTAAATAGCATGGCATGGGCATAGCCGCTCCAAGTCCAGGCTCTAGTCCCTTCCTAGTTGTTCGAGACAGTTAGGGTCACTGAGGACCCCCTTCCACCTCTGGATACTGAGTAGAGGTTGTTTCTCAGGAGTGTGGAAGTCAAGTGTGCAGTGTAACTGGGCCACTTGTCATCCACCTCCTTTCTCCTTCAGGGATCTGACACACTGGCTTTGTTTTTGGAAGGGATGCTTAGTGCCAGAGGTAACTGCTAAACACAGCCCCCAATTTAAGGCACCAAAGCATAGTGGCCAGCCCACTCGGGGAGTGAGGAAGTGCCCTTACCTGACAACTGCCCAGGGAGAGCAGGAGAGTGCCTTTGGAAAGGTTGCATCCATGTGACCATAACATTCCAGGAGAGATTAGTCCCAGCCGGATGCTGACAAGGGTGCCAGATTGTTTCATTATGGACTGGTTAGTTATCACATTAGCTGCTAATTTTATCTCTCAGCTCAGGAAGTATGTTTCTTTCACCAGCGTGGCTATAATAATGACGGCTTGGACGTCTTTAGTGGGCCTTTTCCACCATGACAATGCTCTTTGACTATTCTGTCCACCTTTAAAAGTTAGTAAATCTGATTCCATAGACCACCTCGGGTTTTGTTGAACTTACATTATGGCCTGCACGACAGTATTACCAGCTTCATGCTCGACAGAGGTTAATGATCAACCCTAGAGTCAATATCAGTCAGCTCTCTGTGCCTCCACACAATGTGCCTGGTGTTGACTTCAAGGTGACCACAAGATGATTTTATTAAAATACGTCACTTGGAGGCCTGGGGGCGGGGGTGGTGTGTGTGTGTGTGTGTGTGTGTGTGTGTGGTGGGGGGGATTGTTTTGTTCTGTTTTTTTTTTTTTTTTTTTTTTTTTTTGAGACAAGGTCTCACTGTGTTGCCCAGACTGGCATGAACTTGTGGGCTTAAACAGTTCTCCCACCTAAGTCTTCTGAGGGAATAAAGGGATGAGCCACTGTGTCTGCCTGGGTTTGGGCTTTTTTAAACATGCATTTAGTACACAAATTTACACTTATTGGTAAATCTTTTAGTATAAAATGTCTAGAGTATTGTCAATCTGATGACTTGACATAAATACCTCATAGCTTGACTTTTCCCTAAAGTTTTGACCTAGCTGTGAGGCATTTTCTTATTATGCCTCTGAGAGAACAAGACCTGTATGGATAACTGGGTGAAACCAGATATTATCTATCTATCTATCTATCTATCTATCTATCTATCTATCTATCTATCTGACTTTATAATCTTCCGCTTCCTTAGAATTTGAGAGTGGAAAAAATGTTTGACTAGCCTAGTTCTCCAACCTGCTTCTACAAGTTAGAAAAAAAGCTTAGAATTAGAGAGAAGACAGCCACAAACAAGACATCATCACATATTCATTTCACCCATCTGGTTTACGGGGCCATTTGTTTTCGGTCTTCAGGATAACTTTTACCCTCACCACATCTCATGAACAACCAGAAAGGTGGTGCTTTTCTGTGCCTTTGGGCAGACTTTATTTAGGATTTCGATTTAGGCTAATGGGCCATTGAGCAGCTAGTCTGAGTGTTAAGCTGGTGTCCATTTCTTAATTGTTCTCTGTTTGGAGCAAGGTCCTTGTCCCTCTGTACTGTAAAGTTTCCTTTTCCAGAAAATGGGGTCCATAATAATGAGCATCTCTTAGTGATTGTGGAAGGAAAAACCCCAGACCTGATGTTGCTGTACATTCACTGATCAGCATGTGCTCAATAATTGGTATTAACAGTAAAAGCAGAAACTCATTCAAATGAGTGCAAGTGAAAAGAAATCTACTCAAAGATACCCAAGACCAGAAAAGGATGTGGAGTTTGGCCAGAGCATCCAGCCGCTCTTCTTCTCTTGCCTCTCACTTCATTAAGCACTAACATTCCCCACCCCCCAAATGCTTTCTTGTGGCTGGACTTGCCATAGTGTGAGCTCTGGATGCAACTCTATGTGAATTCTCTGTGGATGTGCTCATGATCACCTGATCCAGTAATTAGTTGTCCCTAAACCTAAGTACATCAGTGTCTGCTGGGGAGATTGTAAGAAAAACAGATCTCAGGTGTTCCCCCCAACCCTGGACTACTATGTTGAGAGTCTAGAAGTTTATATTGCTCAGAGCTTCTGGATGGTCCTGCTGTTTTTGGAAACCTGATGATGGCAATATTTGAACATTCCAATTCCTGAGAGCTGCCCAGGCGTGAGTACAGTTAGTTTAGGAACATAGACCCGGACCCATGATGCCTTGAGTTATGTGTGGGTAAGAAGGTAATACTGGGCATTCCTTGTGATTTCCCATGAATTACTTAGAAGGGGGAACTTGTAACAAAGGGTCAGTGAAAGAAGTTAGCCTTTTCCTTAGAAAAGTAAGACTATATTGCTTGAAGGAAGCTTGTCCTGTATGCTTTGAGGGAAAATAAAATGAGCCACATAACCAAATAGTGAGCTGAGTTTTTTATCACCTCTTGTGGAAATCTTTGACTAGTTTTGACAGGGTCAGAATTCTTCTTTATTTATGGACACTGTCAAGAAGATGCTAGCATGATGGGCAGAGCCTTGTTACTCCCACTGAGTATTACTGCTAGGGCACTAAGAAACCCTTTAAGGTAGGGTGGACTTTTCTGATGAGGGTTTCATAATCTCTCCTAAGTTCCTGAGGGACCTTGAGACCTGGCTGTCTCAGCACGAGGAAGGTGGAGGCAAGAGGATCAAGAGTTAAGAAAGTCTAGGCTGTTTAAGGAGGCCAACCTGGGCTACACGAGAAAATAACAAGCAAGCAAACAACAAAAGGTACAAAATAGTACCTGGAGCTTAGGTGTGAGTGGAGGGAGAACTGCACCTGTCTGTCCTAGCTGAGCCGTAGCTGACGTGGTGGTCTTCACTCACTGGGGTTAGTGAGATGATGTGTGATAGACTACTGTAAACCTGCGAGCCTCCTGTATGCTGAACATTGTGGCGCTGCCTACTCTTTGTCGACTAATTTAATCTTAGCACGGTGTGGCCAATGTTAGTTTTCTCATTTTGAAGCAAGGAAACAGAGGGCAGATGGGCAAGTGACTTGCACAAACACCTGGATAGGCTCCAGGCTAATGATTTCAGCTGCTTAGACCCAGCTCTTAAGACATGGGCTTAAACAGAGGGTACCAGTTTGCTATGATTGGCTCTTCATGCTCTGCTTTAATCTCTTCAGGAGACGAAAGAGGAGAAGTCTTCCTACAGCTGCCCCCTATGTGAAAAGATTTGCACCACCCAGCACCAGCTGACCATGCACATCCGTCAGGTTTGCCGCTACTTCTGTATTTTCGTTTGAAACTATTCTCACTAAAAGGATGATTTAATCTTGATTGAATTGTCCAGTAAATTGTAAGCTATTAAAATTTAGTGTTTTAGCAATCTTGGGGTCATAAGAAATAATTTTTTGCATAGTCATGTTTCTATGACAGAGTCTAAGAATACGTTTTTCAAACATAGTTGAACATGCAGTTAACTGATCACTTATATCGACATTGTGTTTCTTATTGTTTGTAATGGTATGAACTAAATCTCTTATGATAGAAGATTATAGGTGTCAATCTCCCTGCCCCATCCCCTGTACTTTTTCTGGTTCTGTATATGTGTGTGGAGGAAGGGGAACAGATTACGGGGATCTTTTCATGGAGTCCTACTCCATGCTGGCTTTGAATTCAGTTTGTAGCCCTGGTTATCCTAGAACTCTTAGCAGCCCTCTACCTCAGCCTTCTTAGTGCTGGGATTGCAGGCATATGTCACCACACCTGCTCCACCCCCAACTTAGTATTTCTTAACAGGGTCTTTCTATGTAATTAAGCTGGCTGAAGCCCCCAGTCCTCCTGCCTCAGCTTGCTTCCTGAGTGCTAGAATACAAATGTGTCATATCATGCCCATCCCTGCTTTTTAGTTGATACAAATGTACTTCCTGCAGCTGAGGATGTCCTAGACTTGAGATCTTTTTTCCTTTACAGTAGACTGTATTCTTACCTGCCTTACTCCATTGCTGCTTCATGAGAGACTGCTGGGGAAGAGAGAACAGTGGGAAATGATGGGTGTATTCAAATCAGAACAGGCTGCTAAATAGTAATGACATTGAGTTACTAAAGAAACTTGGATTTGGGTAGAAATGTTTCTTACCATATTTCAGAAGCCCAGACTACCTCATATACAGGTTTCTCTGTTCTCTAACAACCAGTCTAAGTCGTCAAACTGGAACACGGTTTGTGGCCTCCCACTGTGAAAATCATATTTATTTCACATATTGGCTATATAGTTAAGACTCCTTCCAGCCAGAGGAGTTGTTATATGTGTTCATTTAACCCATAGACCTGCAAAGACTAGCTCTGTCTCAGTTTTGCAGTAGAACTAATTTTCAGAACTAGAATATGGGAGTGGAAGATAATACAACAAAATAATTATATGCCCATGTCCCTAATGCTTTTGGCTCTTTCAAAGACACTTAAAAAGAAACGAGATAAAAGTTGAGAAACCGACTGGTTGTTATTAGATCTGTATTTCTAATGCCATCTTCTCAAGTGACCGTTGCACCGATTGCTTTCTGTAGCACAACACGGACACTGGAGGAGCTGACCACTCATGCAGCATCTGTAAGAAGTCCCTGAGCTCTGCCAGTTCCCTGGATCGTCACATGCTGGTGCACTCCGGCGAAAGGCCTTACAAGTGTACAGTGTGTAGTCAGTCCTTCACCACCAATGGGAACATGCACAGGTAGGTGAGGTGTCCTTTGCTTAGGTGATGACGACACCATTGAGCCACTGAGCACCAGCAGTAGACTTGCCTTACAACCTCAGAGTTTTCGGTTTTTTCTCTTTGCCATAGAGAAAAATCTGAGATGGTTTTAATTTAATTGCCTGTTCGGAGCATTGTTTTGTTTTGTTTTGTTTTGTTTTGTTTTTCGAGACAGGGTTTCTCTGTGTAGCTTTGCTCCTTTCCTGGAACTGGCTCTGTAGACCAGGCTGGCCTCAAACTCACAGAGATCCGCCTGCCTCTGCCTCCTGAGTGCTGGGATTAAAGGCATGCGCCACCACCGCCCGGCACAAATGCAAACATTTTAAGAACATTTTAGGAATAGAATTATGAGAAGAGACTCAAAATATCACATTCTCACAGAGTCAGTGACACACCAGAATCCAAATCTCTTCTAGTGTTTGTAAATTTCTGTTCTTTATCTCTTTGGACATCCATTTTAAATTGTCGTTGTTTGCTGCTGGGCATTGAATCCAGTCTACTTAATTGGATTAGGATGAGGATTAGAAGGTATGAGTTTAGTAAATAGTTCCAGGCACATGGTAAATATTCAATAAATATTATCTGTTGTTATTATGTGGTATCTAAGTAATTCTTCAATAATTTATAGCTAGTGAATCTTGGTCTAAGCTTCTAGAAGTGAGGTATGCTACAATTTCATGAAAGGCCTCAGTTTTATAATTTTATTTGTTTTATTTTATGTGTGGGGGTATTTTGCCTGAATAAATGTATTTGCCAGTGTAAAGCCCTCCATATTATAAAGTGCTCTGCTGGATCTCCACCCCTGTTTCAATTCATACTGGGCATCAAAGAAGGAAGTGGATTCTTTCACTTTTTAATATACCTACACTGTTTTGCATTGTCATTATACATTAACACGTGATTTTACATTGTAGCTTTTGGTTATTTGACCACCATATTGACCAGTTGGTGTCACTGACTTGTGTTTGAAGCCTGTTCCTTTTATTATCCCGCCTCCTCTGTCAATCCCATGCTTGCCCTTCTCAGCCTGGTCCCAGGGTAGCTGCTCCTCTCTTAGATGATTCCACTGCTGAGTAGAGCTCTGTGTAGGTGGTTCGAAACTGGCATGTGGCTGTGGACACTGCTGAGAAGAGCCTCCCTCCGTGTGGCTGTTTTGACCCTCACTGCTGATGGCTGGTGGCTCACCATTATACATCTCTAATCGTTATCCAGATCACTTCTGATTTAAAATTTTCTCCTTTTGAGATCATGTCTGTGATTAAATTTAAACCTATCAAATATACCTGTTAAAGATAAGTTGCTATCTTTGACAAGGGATGTTTCTGGCAGTGCATCAGTGAAACTCGGCCCTCCCCAAACACTGTATTTGTCTACTTAAAGAGGGGTAAGGTAGTATAAGGAGGTTCACAGTTTGTTAGACTTAAGTTAATGATCCATTTTGAATTAATAAATATGTATAGCCTACTTTTCTTTTCCTCGTTGAATTACCTTGCTACTCTTGTCAAAAATTCATAAATGTAGGAAGAATCTCATCTTCTTTCTGCTCCACTGATCTGGGTTACCTAGCCCAAGGCCATTATCACAGTGTATTGCTTACACTTAACTTTTAGATGAGTCTTCAATAAGGAAGTTTGAGTCTTTCAACTAAACTTCCTTTAAAAAAAAAAAAAAGACTTTTTAAGTTGCCTTCTGAGCCCCAGTATTAAAGTCATGCCTAGATTCAAACTTGTTTTGATTAATCTGACTTGTTTGCATTTCTATCTGCATAATTCAGTTTTGTTGTTTGGAGGAGTACTAGGGCTCCAGATAGGCTGGGCAAGTAGTTTGGTACTGAGCTAGACCCTTATCCTATGTGGAATTTAGGAACTGAGGTCACTTTCTTCAGAAAGAGCAGCTACAGTTATTGTAGGGATACGTTCAGTCAGTAAGTCGGTTTTGGTATATTGCCATCT
>CABHPH010119527.1:31073-45473 GCA_902168325.1 Peromyscus nudipes
ATTCGTTTGATCTGTCTGGGTTTCCTTGAGCAGTGTCTCAAGGTTCTCAGATTATTATTAGTTTTAGGCTTTGTTAGATGAATTCCTCTTTTATTCCTTATGGTGGTATTGAGTAGGGTTGTTTTCAGTTCAGTGCTGGTATATAGATAACAGTTCAAGTTTATGCATTGATCTTGTTTCCTGCAATCTTTCTAGGCTTCTTTCTTTGTTCTTAGGAGTTATTTTAGTAGATTCCTTAGGATTCCCTCCTCCCAAGATCATGGCATTTGCAATAGAGATGGCTTCATTCTTTTTTCCATTCTGGAGGCCATTGATTTTCTGTCTTATCTCTTGGAGTGCACTAGACCTTTAGCAAATGGAAGTAAAAGCGTGTAGACATTCTTGTCTTTTTACTACTATTCCGAAGAAAGCATCCAGCCCTTCCCTGTTAACTCTGATTCGGGTTGTGGGTTATCTTAAATGAAATTTACCAGCTGAAGGAAGTTCATCTCTATTCCAAGATTGTTGGATTTTTTTTTTCATAGTGAAAGAGGGTTAGATTTTGTGAATGAGTTTTGTCTGCATCTGTGTTTGTTGTCTTCGTTAGTGTTCCTGTCCTGCCTCCTCCTATGGGATGTTTCTCCCCTCTTTCTCCCTATTTCTCCCTATTACTGATTTGAGGTCATCACAATACATCTATCTTGTCTTTTCTGCTAAAACTTGTAAAGAGCGGGTTAAAAGAACATTCGATTTTTGCTAATCAGTCACAAAGTCATTATCACCTTCTTTTGTTGGCAAAGCTGTACTTTCAAAAAATTATAAAAATGTGAAAACACTTACAAAAATGTGCCAGAGTGGAGTTAGATTTATATGCCTGGATGGATCCATTCCAGAATCTGAGACTTCAGTGGTGAGCTGTGCTCTCTCCTGACCACGTACCTGTGCTACATTAATCAGGAGCCAGAACTGCCCTGGGATGTGTATAGGAATTAAAACATTAATGAAACCTGAGGTTCTGATGGCCATGGATGGAAGGAAGCAGTCAACTGAGAATGTAGTATTTGGGACCCCAGTCCTTTCCCCATTTCCCTGCTCTTGCTTCCCGGGGTCCTTTGGTACCTACCAGGGTTCAGTAGCATCCAGGAGCTCCTTTGAGGGGTTTCCAGATTTGACACTGAGCCAGACTGCCAGAGGACTACACAGTGGCTTCCCTGGGCACCTGTCAGCCCCAGCTGAGTTTCCCAGTTCTATCTTGGTTTTGTTTTTTGCTTTAAGATAGGGTCTGGGGTCTGGCTATGTCATCAAAGCTAGCCTCAAATTCATTTCTTCTGATTCAGCCTCCTAAGTTATAGGCTATCAATGTGTGCCACCATACCGACACCTATATTTACGACTGGCCATAAGCAGTTTCCTTTGACTCAATGGCCATATGATCTGATTATCAGTCTCTCTTTTGATGGGCACAAATTGCATCTAATCTCTGATGTGGCCTGATTTCCCTTGGAATGGTTTTCTATATTTTTATTTCTTTAGATCTCAGGTGTAGCTCATTGCATGTACTTGGCAAACTTTTTAAATGCAGATTTCAATTTCTTTGAAGACTCAAATCCATGAGAAGGCAGGATACAATGTCACTGAGGAGCCTTCCTTCACTTTGTGCTCTAAAGGCTGTCTGTGTGATGGGCCTCCATGTGTACACAGTTCTTGCAGATGAACTCTGACCTTCCAGTGGTTGCCTTATGAGATAGGTCTAGGCTTTTTTGTTGTTAACATTAAGAGGGGCGAGCATGACCAGTCTCACAGCATAAGCTCCACGGACCCAGGCTCCAGGGAATTCTTAGCTGATACTGAGGTCCCTGTAGTGGAGTACTTCTTTGGCCACTAGCTCTTCTATGAATGTTTTGGTTATTCTAGTTTTTAAGTCAGTCCTTTAACTGTGTGATTATTACATTAGTCAAATAAACCCAGTGAGACAGCATACTAAACTGTTCTGGGTAGTTGCATTGA
The DNA here is from genome assembly GCA_902168325.1 of Peromyscus nudipes. Lineage (NCBI taxonomy): Eukaryota > Metazoa > Chordata > Mammalia > Rodentia > Cricetidae > Peromyscus > Peromyscus nudipes. The sequence continues at coordinate 33,060 of CABHPH010119527.1, forward strand.
TAGTTGCTTTGCAGCACCCATAAAGCGTACACTTCTTATACCTTAATTACACTAAGTAAATTTACATGGTAGTTTGATTTGTGTATGAATGTGTGTGTTCACTCACTCATTCATTGAAGTATGTTACCCAGGACTCTACACAATCATCCTGACTCAGCCTCTCAGGTACTAATACTGTATGTGCTCGCCAGGACATTCAGCATAATGTGCTGTCTTAAAACTAAAGGTAGATAGAGTCAAGAAATTTCGAGAAAGTTTAGGTAGGAGACTTTTTAAAGAGTGTATTATCATATGTGGTTCCTGTCCTGCAGTTCTCATGTTTTTGAAGTTTGAAAATGTACGTGTGTGTGTGTGGGGGGGGTGCTGCTATACATATTTTTATGTGATTTACATAAGCAAGTGAAGGCTAGAAATTGTCAAGTATCTTCTTCAGTTGCTCTTTACCTTATTTTTTGAAACAGGTCTCATTGAACCTGGAGTTCACCAAATTGGCCAGGCTGTTTGGCCAGCCAGTGAGCTCCAGGGATCTGCCTGCCTCTGCCTCCTCAGCACTGGTACTGCAGGTGTGTGCTGAAGGGCTTGACTTTTCCTGTGACTTCTGTGGATGCTGGTGATCCAAACTCAGGTCCTAATGCCTTTCTAGCAACACTTTTTCAACTGAACTTTCTTTCCAGCTCCCTAAAAGTTCCTTATCTCAAACCCATAGCTTAGTTTGTGAGCAGAATAATAGACTCCCGTCAAGCACAGAAAATAATTCACAGAAACATCACTGTGGGTCCAGCCACTGACTTTCCCAAACTCTTTATCAGCTGCTCTCATGTTGAAAATTAGGATTAAACAGAGTGTGCCTTCCAAAACAAACTCAGGAAACCAAGCCAGAACACATCCTCCAGGTGAGGCTGATGTAGGAAGAAGGGCATCTGCAGTTTGTAAAAGTTGTTCCAGAAAGCCTTCAGTTGTGGAGCCATGACGAAGTGAGACCTTGAAAGAGAAGATGGGGACAGACCTTGTTTGAAATGTCTACAAAACAAGTATTCTTTAAAAAACAAAAACAAAACCCTGCAGATCATAATTGTCTTTGCAAAGTAGGAAACTCGATTCCACTGTGCTCGTTTCCCAAACTCTAAGGTTATAGGTGTTTGTTGAGCTGGAAGGGGCTGAAGACCTGGAAGGTGTTCTCATGATAGCCCTTTCCCTTTACTCTGTGAAGAGCAGGGAGGTGTTCTTATTTTGACTGTCATAGGAAGGTGAAAAGAAGTGAGTGTGGTGGCATACGCCTTTAATCCCAGGACTCTGGTGACAGAGAGAGGCAGGCTGATCTCTGTGAGTTTGAGGCCAGCCTGGTCTACAGAGCGAGATCCAGGACAGGCACCAAAACTACACAGAGAAACCCTGTCTCAAAAAAATTTAAATAAAAAAAAAATAAAAATTAAGAAGAGAGAGAGGAAGGAAGGAAGGAAGGAAGGAAGGAAGGAAGGAAGGAAGGAAGGAAGGAAGGAAGGAAGGAAGGAAGGAAGGAAAGAGAAAAGGAAAATCTGAAACATGAACTAGCTGCTTTCCTATGGACTTTATTGCCTGACCCCAAGAATGCTGCTGGATAGCAGATAGTCTTCAGGAACAGAGGCTTATGTGTTCCTGTTATACTTGAAGAAAATCTTAGCTGCACAGAAATGTGACTTACTCCATGATAAATGAGACTACAGAGGCTCTCGAGTTAGCTTGCTATTCTGCGATGCTTGAGCTCAGCCTGCTGCTTGCGTGCACAGCTGAACTCAGCTTTCTGGAACAGGTGGTCAGCACTAAACAAGGCAAGGAGCAGAGGTGAGGCAGTGTCTCCAAGGGGATAGTCATTTCTTTACCCTCTGTCCCCACCAAGAGGAAGAGCCCTGTGAAATTCTCATAGGAAAGTCATATTGAGTTTCTGAGGACTCCCTGTAATGAATCCTGATACTTGCTGCTTCTCAAGTGTGGAGGTGACCATGCAAAGGTTCAGCCAGTCCCCTCACAAAATGTCTCTTAATTACCTGTTCACCCTGTCACCATGTTCCTCCGTGGGAAGGAAGGTATCAGGCAAGAAATTAGTTCCATGAGAAAAACCTGTGGGGCATTCCACTAAGGACAGACTGTGAAGTCTTGTTTCCTATAAATATCCCCTACCTGTTCTTGTTTATTTGAGATAGGGCCTACCTATGCCATCCTAGACTGGCCCCAAACATCTGGGCTGTAGTTGTCCTCCCAATTAGCTGGAACTATAGATACTGACCTTTAGATAGTTCTAAAGAAAGGAAGAAAAGCTTTTTTTTTTAAAAGAAGGTACCTATTTTGAAGAAACAAGACAAGTTAAAAGAAAATTGCTTTAGGAACAACTGGAAATCTTAATACCTTTAATTCGGGCTTAGAAGACCATACATCAGCTGGGCGGTGGTGGCTCATGCCTTTAATCCCAGCACTTGGGAGGCAGAGGCAGGCGGATCTCTGAGTTCAAGGCCAGCCTGGTCTACAGAGTGAGTTCCAGGAAAGGCGCAAAGCTACACAGAGGAAACCCTGTCTCGAAAAACAAAACAAAACAAAAAAAAAAAAAAAAGACCATACATCATAGTTGGACATAGTGACATACACCTCTAATCCCAGCCCAGGAGGCTAAGCTGGAAGGATCTCAGAGTTGCACACCAGACTGGGCTACAGAGTGAGACCCTGTCTAAAAAAGAGAACAGACAAAAAGATCATATATAAAGATTATCTTGCATGCAACGCTATAACTGTGATTACCAAAGATTTCATGTGTGAATTTAATTGTGTATACACACACAGAATATTAACATCACTGAATATATGTTAATGCATACACATCACACACACAAAACACATGTTGAGTATTCAGTGAGTGGTAGTTTTATGGTAATAGTGTTAAATATCATCAACATATCTAGTATTTTATTTTAAAGTAAACACACCTGTGATATAGTTTAGAGGACTTTCTTTAAGTGTTGAAACTTGTAACCAGGGAAGAAAAAAATTATATATATTAATCCCTTCTCACTCCTCAGCAGCATCCTGTTGAGTATCCAAATGATTCAGTGGCCTATTGTTTTCCCCTGGACAATGAACATAAACATTTATAAATCTGCTCATCACAGGAGAATTCTTAAGTTACCAATTTCCCCCTAATTACATTAAGCTTTCAATAATTAGCTTTCTTACTTAATTATATTTAAAAGTTTCTTGTTTGATTGTATTTTAGCCTTTGTTGACATCTCAGTGGCCAGGTTTGGGACTTGGGTGCTTTGATAAAGGTGACATTTTCTGGACTGCTTCTGCAGCCGTTGATCAACCTTCCTTCCATTCTGGCTTTCTAGGAAAGAGGTCTCCATGGAATGGCCAGAAAAGTCTCCCAGGGTCTATCCTAGGATTCATAGCTAAGCCTACAACTGGCATTAGGTGCTTAACAACTTGTCCCAATACACATTCTCTTAAGATATTTTGCCCAACAGTCTGTTGCATGCCAGATCTGCACACAAATTTACAAACAGCAGAAAACAGACTCTGTGCCCTTTAAAAATGGAAAAACAGGATGCATTCTAAGAACCCAAGTCTGGTCAAAAACAGTGTTTTGCAGAGAAGCTATGTACCAGATGCCTAAGTCTCCATTTTTAAATTGTGCAAATTCTCATCGTTATCTGAATAGATCTTTTCTGCTTGTTCTGTGATGAATTTATACTTAGAGTGTGGGGTGTGGATTTGCACTGAGCTATTAGATGATATTCTATGGCTCTTTTCAGTGCTTTTACTTTGCATTTTAGAAATCTGCAACTAGTAGAACACTATGATTATTCTCTCAGAAGGAGTAGGCGAGAGTGACCTCTCACTTAATTTTATTATTCAAATAAGATAAAGCGCATGAGAAAACATCAAAGCAGAAAGTTAGCTGCTGTTGATTGAGTCTCTTGAGTAGCTGTCTGGAGATGGCAGTGTTTTCTTCCACTTTGGTTTTTCCTTCTCTATTATACTTTTCAAGGATCACTGCAGTTTTCTTTTTGAGTGAATAATTTAAAAGTGTACTTGTGACTGGTGCTTATTTTTTATTTCTTTCTAAAAGCCCAGTTGGAGTTCAGTCAGGTTGAAGGGAGGGAAAGAAGTCATAAAACTGTCCACACACGGGGTGTGTTAAACGGCAGTCAGGCCGTCTTCCCTCAGTGCCGCTTCTCAAGTTCATGATCTGGTCCATAATCCTTTATCATTTGGCTGACTGGATGCTAATATTTTTAACAGCCTTTGTGCTGTTATAGCAGTAGAAATGTTTATTTATTTGTCTTCTTTTGGAGAGAAAGTAGATACCAAAGTTTTCTCTTGAATGCAGGCAGTGTGATATTTTGGTGAAATATTTCAAAAGCTTAGTCATACTAGGTGAAACTAGTAGATGGCGTCAAAACCTGGAGCATCATGCTTGCCCATACTTGAACAGCCCAGTAGTTAGGAGAGCTGAGAACTAGGTCACAGCAGGCAAGGGATAGGTGTGCTGGGAGCAAGATGAGAAGTTTGTCGTGGCCTCTTGCACTGTGCATCAGCCCGATGGTCCAAGGATTTGGCAGAGACAGTGGGTGTGGATCCAGTTCAATTTTATAACAAGAAATTAGTGGCATGGAGGAGGATTCTGGTTTCCAGCACTAGCTCACAGATGGAGACCTGCAAGGGTGCTGGCTGCATTTCCAGGGCAGCACTTCCCTGGGCTTTATACCTCACATTTTTCCACCTTTGTTTAAATATCCAACCTGTCCAACCTGTTTGGGCTGTGCAAGCCGGTGCTAGCAAACACCGAAACGTGCCCACTCATCAACGTTTTTCTGATTTGTTAAGAAAGGCAACATCTCTTCCCCTCACCCCCTTCAAAGAGGAAATGAACAAGAAGCACAGAAACTGTGTGTTTGTGGCCCGGAATCCTCATCTCTCCTCTGGTGCCCGTGTGTACCAGTGAACTGCTCTTTACTTCTTTCAGGGTTCTAGGATCCTCCATGGGGAGCTTATTGGCCTTCAGTGGAGATTTTATATTTTCTCAGATCAGACTGTTTCATAATGTGTTCCGTGTTTATGTAACCCAGCTCACTCACTAGCCTTACAGGTGAGAAAACTGAGGGCCAAGATTATAAGCTGCTCTTCCGAGGCCCCCTCCCTCCTCAGAGTTGCCGAATTAGAACAGTATGCAGTTCTTCCCTCAAAGCACGGTATTTGATTGTGTCATCTCTGGAAAGCAGAGGCCATCTGTGCCCTACATCTGTCCCATTTAAGATAAAAGGCAGCTGTAACTGCTGCAGGCCTGGAGAAGAAGCCCCAGTGGTTTTGGCAGGTGATGATTCTCCAAGATCATTTGTCATCATTCTCCCGGTCCAGATTCCTCCTCCTTTCTCAGTTGGTTCTCACTGGCTCCTAAATGATACAAGGTGTCCCTGGGCAGAGCCTTGTCCTTATCATCGTGCGTGTTCTTCTCTCCACCCACGATACTGCCTTCCATTTTTTCCTGTTGGGCATGAGGTGACCATCTTGAAGGGCCCAACCTTGTTCCTCTTCTGGAAGGGCTGGGGAGTGGCAAATGTTGATTCACTCTTGGCTTACTATAAAGATGGTTATCTTTTCCTCCTCCACAAAGGAAGACGAATGAATGATGAGGTTCTGCCATCTTTCAGAAACCTAAGAAGAACCTCCTGCCAGGCTGAAGTGACATGTCTCAGTGACCGAAGCCTTCCATTCTGCCATGAAGCATAGCTTTGGGCTTGGTTTGACACTGTTATTTCAGCCTGTGCCACAGACAGGCTTTCTCTGTGGTGAAGCTGGGTTCCCACAGAGGGAATGGCTCTGAGCCAGTGAGGCTACTTTGAGAGTGGTGACTTCATTTGGGGCCCCATCACATGAGACTGTCGTTTTCAGTGCAGGACTGCCTATGGGTATGTACTTGGGACTTCAGGCTGTAATGGGAAAGTTAAGGGAAATGAGGTAGTTTAGCCTGGGGAAGGAACTGCCCTGGACTATTTAGGGACTGGTAGCTGGAAATGCTTCCTTCCAGTCCGTCTGCACTCACATAGGGAAGATCCCAGTCAGTGATTTCAGTTCTGTGTGAGTAAAAGTTCTGTTTGACTAGTAGAAAGAGATCAACTCATGCGAACTTTGTTTTATGTGTTTTGTTTTGTTTTTGAGGGAAGTTTATTGTTGTTGGACTTTCTCATCAGACTTTCTTTGAACCACCAGTCCCCAAATAATGACACAGAGACTTATTATTAATTATGAAAGCTTGGCCTTTAGCTTAGGCTTGCTTGTTCCCAACTAGCTCTTATAACATAAATTAACCTGTTTCTATTAATCTACATCCTGCTATGTGGCTCTTTACCTTTCCTCTATTCTGTATGTCTGGCTCCCTCTGTCTTGCTGTACAATAATCTGACCCTGAGTTCCTCCCTCTGCCTGGAAGTCCCACCTATTCTCTCCTGCCTACCTGTTGGCCACTCATCTCTTTATTAAACCAATCAGGTGCCTTAGGCAGGTGAGGCAAAACACAGACAACATCTTTATGCAGGGTAAACAAATATTCCGCAACAGTTTATCACCCAGGCTGGCTATAAAACTCCTGACCTCAGTCTCCCTGGTAGCTAGGTCAATAAGCATTGACCCCAACTGAACATGGAATTTTATAGACAGGTATGCTCAAATAATCTATACAAAATATAGTAACTGAGAAATTACTTTAGGAAACCAGTACATGCAAAGGGGAAAGGGAGTATATGGGGTCAAAGTTCTAGCCGTTAGGAAGATGTCTAGAGTAAAGATTGAAGTTAAGGAACCTGGGCTGCCTGCCAGTTCCCTTCCTACTGGATGTGAGTCAAGGAGAGCAAGAGGCAGCTAGCTGTAGCAGCCACTACCAGGGGCCCCTGTTTCTACGGAGACAAATGACAGCCAGAGGCTGCGATTCACTTCTTTTTTAAAAAAAGGAAAGGAGAAGAATGTAAAGGTCAACTTCTGTCCTCTTGAGCGTCAAAACTGCAGCTCATTTCATCAGTGAGAACGTGTTTATCCCGGGACAGGTCTTATGCAGGACCAAGACAGAAAAGAAATTGTCGATGGATAGATGGGAATTGACTTTTCCAAACTCTGGAAGGCACCTGACACAGAAGACCAGAAATAGTGATCTGAGGGCTGAGACTCTCAGTTTAGGATTAGAGAGAGTTACCTGGGCCGGCAAGGTAGTGCCCAGAAGCATTTGTTAATGAGGAATGTGAAAGTGGTGTATACCTTCTTTGAAGTAAGATTCTCTAACCTAAATAAAATTGATCTTTCCTTTATACTGGCACCATCATGTTACTTGAGTATTGTGGAGTAAAAGGGGACATGTTACCTAAGTATTGTGGGGAAAGCGAATCTCAGGAAAGCAGTCTGTGATCATGGAGAATGTTGTCTCGACAGGTGCCTCCTGAGCAGGGGAAGTAGGAATAAACTTCAGTATTAGGAGGAAGGGTCGGAGTTTCACTTTAATATCCTCCATTGGGCCCCATTGACCTATGAGAGGACATGGAATCTAACCGGGTAGTGGTGGGATAGGTATACTATGTGTAGGGCATTTGACCCATGCATCAGAGAGATTGAGAGCACAGCCAAGACATTCCTACAGAACGCCTGCAGACAGAAAGTTTTTGCCTCATGCCCCGCTGACTTCTAGACTGTTTCGAGAATGCAAGTGGTTGGGTCACCACAGCGGCTCACACATGATCAAATCTTCCTCCACACCCTGGCTTGGCTGGTATGACCTTCCTTCTGGACAAGCATGACTGAACATGAACAACACCTTCTAGTAAGGAGGTGTCATTGCCCTAGCGGGTGGGGCTCCTTGAGACTATCTTCCCATTCCGTCTTCATGCTCCATCCCCCTTTTCACTGCACAGAACTTGACTGACAGTACAGGCATCACTCCCAGCCTTCTACCCTAAGCCCCTTTGCTAGGTATTTGGTACAAAAACAAACACACTTCTTTGCAGAGACATGCTTTTCTTCAGTCAGAAGTATAGGTTGTAGAGCTACGATGCTTCTTAGATTTATTCACTCCTCCTTGGCTTATCACAAAGACAAGAAAAGCTAGCACCAGGTAGATGGGGATGTGTCTATACTAAGGTTGCCAGAAACCTGTTTGAACCAGTCACCTTCAGTAATGTAGAGCTGCCAATGTAGAGTGTAGTGATGGGGTGACCTTTCTTGTCATGTCATTTGTGCAGATTATCAAACACTTCAACCCCTCCACTAATATATCTATGAGGAAATTACACCTGGAAAGCTAACATGAACTGGAAATATCTAGATCTCTCCTGAGCACTACCCTTCTGGTGTAAATTAGATATGGGAGACTTAATGAATGCCACTTACCTGGGTCAGTCCTTAGTTTGGGTCCCATTTAAAAGTATTCAAAAGAATTTTAAGAATGTTACATTCCAAATTTCTTTTAAGAATTCATATCTGGTGTATTGGAAGATGGGTCTGAGAGAGGTTTATCATTTACATCCAAAAAACTGTCCACATCCTAATCTGATGTTTAACCAAATCTGAAGGCAGCGAAAGAATTTGAGTAGGCTCTCCGGTTATTCACACTCCTTTAGTGTCACCCGCAAGGCCTGTGAAAACCCAAGTGGGTGGGCTCTACCGCAGCCTCCAGCCTGGAGTCTAGGACAAGCTCTTCCAGGTGAGCTTGATCTGAGGTCCAGGTGTTAGAAATCAGTATTGAATACCCAGATTGCATCACAACTTCAAGGCCACTGCAGCCTACCTTCTAAATCCTGCTTCCTCCTCAGACCGAGAGAACAGTTGACCCCATGCCCAAATCTGATATTTACAGATTACTTAATCTGCTGAAATATCAGCAGAAAGTTCCTGTATTTGAAAATAGAAGAGATGTCAAGAGCTAGTGAGGGGTGCATTTTAGGGACTGAGCTGTGTGATCCATCTTCCTCAAGTTACTTAAATCAGTTCTTGTACAAACTATAAAAAGTACTGTTTAACAGTGATACTGTCAGTATTCTTTTTTTTTTTTTTTTTTTTTTTTTTTTTGGTTTTTCGAGACAGGGTTTCTCTGTGTAGCTTTGCGCCTTTCCTGGAACTCACTTGGTAGCCCAGGCTGGCCTCGAACTCACAGAGATCCGCCTGGCTCTGCCTCCCGAGTGCTGGGATTAAAGGCATGCGCCACAAACGCCCGGCCTACTGTCAGTATTCTTATGGATAGTTCACCTTACTACTAAATGGATCTTCTGCTGTGGATATCGCTCTGTATAAATAAAATGCTAATTGGCCAGTAGCCAGGCAGGAAGTATAGGCGGGACAAGCAGAGAAGAGAATTCTGGGAAGTGGAAGGCTGAGGCAGAGAGACCCTGCCAGCTGCCGCTGCCGCTGCCGCCCCCGCCGCCGCCATGAGAAGATGTTAAGATACCGGTAAGCCACGAGCCATGTGGCAACTTATAGATTAATAGAAATGGGTTGATTTAAGATATAAGAATAGTTAGCAAGAAGCCTGCCACAGCCATACAGTTTATAAGTAGTATAAGTCTCTGTGTTTTTTACTTGGTTGGGCCTGAGCAGCTGCAGGACTGCTGGGTGAGAGAGATTTGTCCTAACCATGGGCCAGGTAGGACAAGAAAAACTAGCTACAGCATTCTCATGACCAAAAGGTTTAGCTCATTGACAGATTACTCGCCTAACATACTCTGGGTTTTATTTTCCTGCATTGTAATCAATCAGTCAATAAAATGCACCCCAAATTTTAGAAAACAGAACAATTACATTTATAGGAGGAAGTGTTTTTTAATTTTTTTGTGTATTAGTGTTCTACCTACATGTTTGTTATGTGTACCATATATGTACTGGGTACCCTTGGAAGCCAGAAGAGGTCCCCAGGTCCACTGGAACTGAAATTACTGGTGGTTATGAGTAGCCACATGAGTGTTGGGAATCAAACCTGGGTCCTACAAGAGCAATAAGTGCTTTTAATCATTGAGCCATTTCTCCAACCTCCAATAAAGGAGGAAGTTTTAAGTTGAAAAATTAGTGATCACCCTCAAATTCAAAGTAGCTGTTTAAAAAAAAAAATTCAGCTAGGGTACATGACCTGGTTCAGAGGATAAAGGTTCTTGTCAACATATCTGATGACTTGAGTTCCATTGCCAGGACCCACGTGTTAGAGAGAGCTGACTCTTGAAAGTTGTCCTCTGACCTCTACACCAGTGCCATACACGCACCCACACACATATACACAGATCCACACACAAGAGATAAATGTCTAAAATATACTTTAAGATACTCATCTAGACTTACTCTCGGTTTCTGAAATGCCTACATTGTCTTTGTTCATCACTGTAAAATGCAGATGTTGGAAATGACAGATGAGTGTGAAAGACGATGCCATATTCAAAAACTTTTGATATCAAACCTGTAGACAGTGCGGAGGGCTAAAGAATTTCACTAGGTTTTGGTGGAGAACATTTCTGATTCTAGAAATGTTAACAAAACTAACAGTTTAGACCATAGTGTGACAGAGTACTACTGTTAATATATCACATGTCCAAAGGAAAATTTTAGAATTTTATGCAATAGCAGAAGTATACTTTGGCTATACGTTAACCTCTCTTGAGTAGAGGCACTATTTTGAGCTAGTTAATTAGTTCTAATAACGGGGGAAATTAACCTATATCTTCAGCATTCATTTTTGGCATGGTTGCCATTAAAATCGACAACACTATGCTCAACAATCAGACATCAAGTCTGTTCACATTATATGTTAGTAAGGTCAGTTATAGTATTGAGAGACTTGAGGATGGATGTTACACTGATACTCAGACTAAAACAGTTTCTGCATACACTTTGTTCTTCATTTGTCCGTGCCTTGCTTTGACAGATACTCATTTTTTTCCTCAGCTGTCCAGCCATGTGGTGTGTATTTCTTGTCTGCATGCTGTGTGCCTTGGATGCTGGTGCAGAGACCAAGAGGGAACAGGCTCTTAAGTAGTAGAACTCACTTTTGGTTGAAAGCCGAGGATCAAATTGAGTTCAGGATATTACTATTTTCTGCTGTGTATTATAAAGGAATCAAAACTGAGTAGTAGGCTTGAACATCTACAGAGGTAGCATGTGGAGCCTTAAGACTTCATAGGAGGAATTGCAAGATACAAAACCTAGATAGCTGAAGCAGACCTCGGAAGCCCTGGAGTGCCACTTCCTAGGCAGAAGGTATAGGAAATGCCTGAGTACAAAGGCAGGAGCTTGCTAAGAATCATTAGGAATTCTGAAGACTTTAAGCAGGAGGGAGTATGGTACTGTCTGTTTTAGAAATTGCCCTGATGCTGTGTAGAGGCTGAATAGCAGGAAGAGCAGGTGGAAAGGCAGTGTGGCTAGCACACAATAGTACTAAGACTCTATAGTCTATGATGCAACCATCTCACTTATCATAAGACAGCTTATCCAGGCACAGTGTATTCCCCACCCCCACATGCTGTGTGTGTGTGTGTGTGTGTGTGTGAGAGAGAGAGAGAGAGAGAGAGAGAGAGAGAGAGAGAGAGAGAGAGAGAGAGAGAGAGATCTTAGATGTGGAGGTTAAAGACAGCTTCTGAGAATGGGTTCTTTCCATCCACCACTTGAGTTCCCAGGATCAAACTCAGGTTGTTAGAGTTGGTGGCCACATTATTGCGTGCCACCACCAACCAGAAGATAGGTTGAGACGGAAGAACCTCTAGAAGCTTGCAGGCCAGCTGCTAGCCTGGCAGACATAGCAGTGAACAAGAGAGACCTTGTTGTGAATAAGGGGGAAGGTGAGAACCAACACTCAAGGTTGTATTCTGACATCAATATGTGTGCTCTTGCACCTGCACAGCACATGCACGTATACACACATGTGCAACTACATACAAGAACTGTAAATGTGGTTAGGGTCATGGATTATATCCTTATTTAAAATTCTGGAAAGTGAAAATATCAATTGAATTGCTCAAGGGAAGAACGGGGAAGGCTGGATTGTGAGCTTGGCTGAAGGAATCTTAGGCATCTTAGTTCACAACAAACTTAGTGAGCATTAGAAATGTGTCAGGTAAACTCACTTGTTCAGCAGAACCAAATCAGGCCATTTTTCTGCCATCTTCCGTATCAGTGTGTCACAGCTGTGCTCTGTGCTCTAAGAACACGTTCATTTAGATTTGTGTTTGCTGGATCCAGTATGGTCCAGATACAGTTGATTAGCACATACTCTTGAGTTCAGTTAGTGACCTGTATGATTCCTCAGACTTGTATGCAGTGTTTTGGGGGCTACGGTGTTTTAATTATGAAGAGAGAACTTGGCAGAATGAAACACTATAATCCCCTTGTGCTGTTTGAAGAGCTAGTATAAATGGTCAACTTTGTCACCTC
>CABHPH010119530.1:0-11477 GCA_902168325.1 Peromyscus nudipes
AGAGTACATGATGGATGCTTTTTCAAGGATATTTAATATTAAAAGAAAAGCTATCTTCAGGATTTAGGGCTGTTCTGATTGATACTGAACTGTAGAACATGAGAATTCTGTAGTCACGTTAGCTTTAGAGGTAACTTAACACCACTCGGATGATTTAATGTGCTTTCTACAAAGTTAGATAGTCAGTGGTATGGAGGGGGGAGAGACTTGGTGTCTAGAATAAACTGAATAGCTGGAGAGGAAAACACTCTGAACTTGGCTTTAGACCTAGTGTATGGTTTGCCATGTGATATGAAAATGAAATTGTCTGCTGTTTTGATAACTAATAGAAAAAATTTTATTATTTTAATTATGTATGTCTGTGTGTGGGTATGTGCATTCGAGTGCAGCAGCCATAAAAGGTCAGAGGCGTTGGGTGCCTGGAACCATGGTCTTCTAGGACAGCAGTACGCACTCTTAACCGCTGAGCCATCTCTCTAATCCCATGGTGGGGTTTTGATGGGTGTTTTGAGATGGCTAAGCAGGTGGAGCACTTGCTATGTAAGCCTAACTTGTCTGGGTTCTACCCCCAGAAACCGTGTACAGAGGGGAGAACTGGCTGTGCAATGTCTCCACGTACACGCACACCACCCACATGCATATACGTGCATCAGAATAAACTGAAAGAGGAAAGAAAGTTAAAGGATGAGAACTTTATTCTTTAGGGTCTTATTTACCTCTAAAGAAACATTTATTGCTTTTTCCCCCCTTTTATCATCAAAATGTAGGTATCAAAACCGCTTTCACCAGGAAATTTGGGGAGACTGCTTTCATTGCACCTCATTGTGAAATGATTCCAATTGAATGGGTGTGCCGAAGAATAGCAACTGGATCTTTTCTCAAAAGGAATCCTGGTGTGAAGGAGGGGTATAAGTTTTACCCACCAAAGGTGGAGATGTTCTTCAAGGTGATTGCTTTTGTGACTTCAATCACAAACTCAAAATGTTAAACATCATTGAAACAGCTGACACTGCACGTGCCATACTAGAAATTCATGTTGATAATATATGCTTACATTAGCAATGATAAGTCAGGTTTTGGAGAGGGGGTCTGTGAAAATGTTTGACATTTTGAAAAAGACTTAGTTGCGTGGTGAGCCTTGTGATACATACCTGTATTCCTTCCCGGTAAGCAAGGAATGAAGGCAGGAGCTGGAGAGATGACTCCACGGTCAAGATAGCTGCTCTTCCAGAGGACACGAGTTTGATCCCAGCACTCACGTTGTGGCTCACAGCTACTCAGCTCCAGTTCCAGGGATGTCATGGTCTCTTCTGGAATGCAGGCACACACACATGCAGGCAAAACGTCCATACCTTACTTAGAAATAAAATTTAAAAGAAAGAAGGGGCGTAGAAAAATTACTAGTTCAAGCCCAGCCTGGGCCATCTAATGAGACACTGTCCATAAAGATTTGTTTTTTTTTGGGGGGGGGGGGTGTTTTGTTTTATTGATTTTCGATACAAGGTTTCTCTGCGTGGCCCTGCCTGGCTATCCTGGAACTCACTCTAGACCAGGCCTTGAACTCAGAGATCCACCTTCCTCTGCCTCCCAAGTGCTAGGATTTTTATAATTTTAATCATAATACGAACATGTTATACAATTAACTGCTTAAAAATGCAAATACACATGTTGCAAATACATTTATACACATAAAAATTGCTTTACAGGGAGAGGATAAATTTGGCTTGAGTATTTCATTACCTAGAATAAGTTGCTTATCTAAAAAACTTAAAAGAACTATTGAAAGTCAACAGATGAGGGACTGGAGAGATGGCTCAGCAGTTAAGAGCACTCGCTGAAGGCTCAAGTCCCAGTGCCCACACGGCTGCTCACATCTACCTGTAACTCTACTTCTAGGGTGTCTGCTTCCCTCTTCTGGCCTCCACGGGCACCAGGCACGCATACAGTGTACAAATGGCGTGTTATGTGCGAGCAAAGTGCACATCATAGTCAGGTTGTCAAGTTAAGGCCTGAATGGTGGTTCAGCACCTGCTACTCTTCCAGAGAACCAGAATTTGGTCTCATCTCCACACATGGAGCACAACACACAAATGAAAATGGAAGGTTTTGTTTTGTTTTGTTTTGTTTTGTTTTGTTTTTTTCGAGACAGGGTTTCTCTGTGTAGCTTTGCTCCTTTCCTGGAACTCGCTTTGGAGACCAGGCTGGCCTCGAACTCACAGAGATCTGCTTGCCTCTGCCTCTCAAGTGCTGGGATTAAAGGCGTGCACCACCACCGCCCGGCAAAAATGAAAGTTTTTAAGTAGATAAATAAAAATAATTACTTGAATCATAGGGTATTCTGGGAGAAAATTAGATTAAAAAATATCAATTCTTTTTTTGGTTCCCCCCTCCCCCCAGTAAGGTTTCTCTGTGAAGCCATGGCTGTCCTGGAACTTGATTTGTAGACCAGGATGGCCTCAAACTCAGAGGTCCACCTGCCTCAGCCTTCCGAGTACTAGGATTAAAAGCTGCACCACCACTGCCTGGCAAAAATTTCAATTCTTAGGAACACATTCGAGGAAAAAGAGACTTTATTTTTTCTGGAAAGTTCAAAATCCGAGGTTTAAATTAACTGTACTGCTATGTTTTATTCTCAGGATGATGCCAATAATGACCCACAGTGGTCTGAAGAGCAGCTCATTGCTGCAAAGTTTTGCTTTGCTGGACTTGTTATAGGCCAGACTGAAGTGGACATCATGAGTCATGCTACACAAGCTATTTTTGAAATACTGGAGAAATCGTGGCTGCCCCAGAACTGTACACTGGTCGATATGAAGGTACTAATAAAATAAGTTTTAAAAATGAAGACTGTAACTAAGAAATGTCTGTAGTAGTGTGTGCTTCTTTCCAATCATTTCCTTGGTGATATGCTGCTTCTAGATTGAATTTGGTGTTGATGTAACCACCAAAGAGATTGTTCTTGCTGATGTTATTGATAATGATTCCTGGAGACTCTGGCCATCAGGAGATCGGAGCCAGCAGAAAGACAAACAGGTATGTAGTGCTTTGACCTTGTTGTCTTTTGTAAGATCAAGCTGTGGCGGTGGTGAGGGGGAAGAGGATGTTAATCTGATTGATTGTTATGTGTGTACCTTTAAAAATCATCTCTCTCTGCTGGAGATACAGCACAATGGCAGGGCACTTGCTTAGGGCACACAAGGCCCTGGATTCAACCCTCAGTACCAAAAGTAAAGGTGAACAGAAATCTCCTGTGGTTGTAAGGAAGACTTTCAGCCTACAAAGCAGGTTTTGTGTTTGTCACCTTCAGATTCTTAAACAGGAAAGGAACAAGTGTCCTTGTTTACCTAATAAGCATCTTCACAATATCAAAAACTAAGTGCCAGATCTGGGGCTCTACACACCAAGTCTTAGGGGCTTAAGTCAGTTACTTGTAGTTGCTAATGAAGAAAGCATTTGACCTTAAATAAAAGGCAAAACTTTACTTTTTCATTGAAGAAAACATTTGTACATCAAGGTGCATTTTCAGATACATGTCATTATGCATACTTGTCATAAGCTCTACTTAAAGAGAGGAAGCAAGTGTTTTAAGATAGCAGAGAAAAATATTTTCTAAACTTTCTTATTTTCTAGTCTTATCGTGACCTCAAGGAAGTAACTCCGGAAGGACTCCAGATGGTAAAGAAAAACTTTGAGTGGGTTGCAGATCGAGTGGAGGTAATTCTATTCTAGTAACTTGTAATAAAACATTATGTTTTTTATTTGATGACATCACTGGGCTGAGGAATTGGCTCAGTAGTTGGTAAAGTGTTTGCCTGCTTTGCAGGCATGAAGACCTGGCTCTGATTCTCCAGCCGGCACCCATGTAAAACAACAAAGAAAATGCCAGATGCGGCGGCATGCATTTGTAATCCCAAGGCAGGAGGACCCCTGGGCCTCCCATGTTGGCCAGCATACTTGACAAGTTCCAGGCCACTGACAGTCCTGTCTCTAGAAGAAAAAGAAAGAAAGAAAAAAGTTAGATAAATAAAGAGATACGATGGACAAGATGACTTAGTGGTTAAGTCACTTGCTACACAAGGAAAAAGCTGAATCCACAAAGTTCTCTGACATCCACATTTGTATGGACACACATACACAAAAATAAAGAGAAAATTGGGTGGTGCCTGAAGAACTTCTAAAGTTGTCTGCTGCGCTCCACACGTTTATTGGTAGCAAAAACAAAAAAGTGTTTCAAGCCAGCTGCGATGGTGCATGCTGACAATCTCAGCTATTTTGGAGGCCACGACATGAAGACTTTCGAGTTCCAGGCCAGTGTGGGCAACCTGATTAAGTGAAACTGTGCAGGTGGTTGTGAATGGAGGTGGAGTTTTTCTGTCCCAACCACCTGGTCCCAAATAAACACACAAAAGCTTACATTAAATATAAAATGCTGTCCTGATAGTTCAGGCTTATTTATTACTAACTAGCTCTTACGTTTAAATTGACCCATTTCTAATAATCTATATGTATTGCCATGTGGTCCGTGGCTTTACTGGTCCTCTGGCATCTTGTTTCTTAGGCAGCTCACTGGCATCCCTCTCAACTCTGCCCTTCTTCATCAGAGTCCTCAGTTGGATTGTCCCGACTAACTTTATCTTGCCTTGCTATAGGCTACACAGCTTTATTATTAACCAATGAGAGTAATACATATTCACAGTGTACAGAAGGATCATCCCACGGCAGATGGTGGTGGGGTGAGGGGTGTTTTGTATCTTTTTTCAGTGACTTTGAAAGAAAAAAACATGTTTAGAAATGACCCCAGCCATGCTACCTTACCAAAACAATGCTGTTAAGTTCATCATCCCATTCCCAGATTCTGGTGTGGAAACCTAAGATCCTGTTTCTAACCCCTGTGTGTCACTTGAATTTTTATGGTATTACTACTATGAATCCATGAACGTTGAATGGGATTCGTTATGAGTCATAATCACTTTTTAGAAGATTATTTCCGATTTATGTATTATGTATATATAGAGTTCAAAGCAGCCAACTAACAAATTTATAACCTAACGTAATTTGGTTGATTATGCCTTAAAAGGTTCAACAGAATATGCTGAAATACTTTGTTATTCTCTAAACAGTAAGATGCTTATTGTCCTCTTCATTAATTAGTAAACATAATTTGTCTCGTAAAAACTCTTATCTGTTGGCAGGCAGGTAAGGTGGTACACACCTGTGAGTCTAGGACCCAGAAGGCAGTAGGATGTAAGTTTAAGGCAAGCCTGAGCTATGTAGCCAGTCCCTATCTAAATTTTTATATATATATATATATATATATATATATCTTAATTATGAAAACTTTCATATAGAGGTTTGGGATGTGTTTTGTTTTTTTGAGACAGGCCCTCCCTTTGTAGACCAAGATGGCCTCCAACTCCCAGGGATTCCCCTGACTCTGCCTCTTTGGTGTTGGGATTAAAGGTGTGTGCCACTGTGCCTAAGATTGTTATTATTATTTTAATGATCTTGTTCTGCTTAGTTTTGGTCTGTTCAGAAAGAAAATGTCAACTGTGCCTGGTAGCGCACACTTTTAATCCTAGCACTTGGAAGGGAGATAGGGCATATCTCTGAGGTTGAGACCAGCCTGCTCTACATAGTGAGATTTGTCTCAGAAAACAAAACAAAAAATCCTTGTGCTGAGGATGTAGCTCAGTTTACAAGTGCTTGCCTAGCATGCACGAAGCTGCGGGTTTGATTCCCCAGAACTGCATAAAACCAAATGTGTTGGTAGATACCTGTGATCCAGCACCCGGGAGAGTCAGAAGTTGAAGATTATCCTCAGTTACAGGGAGTCCCAGGTCAACTGGGGCTACACAGGACCTCAAAAAAGGAAGGGAAGGGACAAGGGAATGAAAGAAGTGAAGGAAAAAACAGAAAAACCAGCTGTCTGGGTACTTGGGAGGGAGAGAGCCAAGAATGAGTGTCAGGAATTGGTGGTCTTCCTCAGCTATGGAACGCCCTGAGTCGACACCCCTACACACACACACACACACACACACACACAGAGGAAGGAAGGAAAAGAAGAAGTACTCTGTTACACTGACTGCTTGTGGTACCCATTTTTGTCTTTTTCATACCCCTGTGTTTCTTCTCCAGTTGCTTCTGAAGTCTGACAGCCGGTGCAGGGTCGTAGTGCTGATGGGTTCAACTTCGGACCTTGGACACTGTGAGAAAATTAAGAAGGCCTGTGGAAATTTTGGGATTCCATGTGAACTTCGAGTAACATCTGCCCATAAAGGACCGGATGAAACTTTGAGGATTAAAGCAGAATATGAAGGTAAACTTTATAAATAACTAGAGAATGTCAGCTATTTCTGATTTTGGTAAAAGATTTTAAAATACATATTTTTTTGAATAATAACGTATAAAGGAGCCTTTCCATATTTCCAAGGAAAATCATGTAGCACTCCTATACTTTTACACTTATCTCCAGGGATACATTAGAAACTGTAAAGGAACTAGGAAAAAGAACTTAAAATACAGGTGTGGAGGGGCTGGAAAGATGCCTCAGTTGAATTCCCTGCACCCACATCAGGCAGCTCAGAACTGCCTGTAACTCCAGTTCCGGGGGATCCGACATCCTGTGGCCTCTTCGGGCACCTGCATGCATGTGACAAATACAAACTCATGCAGGCACACATACTTATAAATTTTTTTTAATCTTTAAAATAAAAAAAAAAAGTGGCTCATTGATTAAGAGCACAGCCATCGGTAGCTCCAGTCCCGGGGATCCATTGTCCTCTTGGCCTCCAAGGGCTCTGCACACATGTGCATAGACCTGGAGACAAACAGCCATACATGTAAAATAGAAATTGCAAGTAAAACCTTTTTGGAAAGTATAAGCATGGAAGAAGACCAACTACACCTGTAAGGACATACGGTCTCCTTGTCTAATTAGCAACGCCCCTTGAGCATTGTTTCTGTGTGTTCCAGAAGAAGGGCCTCTTACCTGGTGGTGGGAGGCCCAAGGCGGAAGCAGCAGAGCCTCTCTGGTATCTTGTCGGCTTTCTTGGAAGAAAAGAATAAAGCTATAGTTTGAGGAGACAATACATTAAATAATTGATAGGCTATCATTGATCTAAAATATTGAAATCTGTATTCATGAGAATACTTAACTGGAAGAAATGTTGGATGATTCTCTGAGTCATTACTACAGAAGTATGGTTAATAATGGGAGGAGGGCTTCTGGTCCTTTTACTAAGCTAATGAAGGTTTGAATTCTTTCTCCAGAGAGGCGGGCTAAGTTGTAGTATTAGCTCAGTTGGTAGAGTGCTTTCTTAGCATACTGGGAATTCAGGATTCAATATCCAGCACCACATGAAACCAGGAACAGGTATCAGACCTATAATCATAACAGCTGAGAAAGTCAGGATTGCTATAATTCAAGCCGAGCCTGGGCTAGAGTAAGACCCTATGTTAATAAATATATCAAGTTCTGAAAGTTTGAAATTTGCATATGCACTTCCTTGTTGGTTGTCGATACTGGAAGTGATTGAGCCTGTCGTCTCCAGTACCCTAAGCACTTTAACTGTGGGTGCTTTACTCCATGGACCCGGCACCCAGACACTGAGTATTCACTGAGTCTCCTGGCACCCTGTTGAAGGACAGCTCAACATGGAAGATAACTGGTGAGGTTCTCCATGGTGCTGAGGCTGAGCAGCAATAGCAGAAGGAATCTATGAGCCAGCCATTCCCTCACCAGCTTCACGACATTCCCTTTATACTATAGATCTCAAAAATGGCCAGACCTACTCTACCTAGGTTATTATTTACTGTACAGTTCGGTGGCAAGGTGAACCTTAATTTTGAATGTATGTATGCAAGCATCTTTTAGATACTTTTTCCATAGCAGACTACTAAAAGATTAAGTTCATTTTTATTGTATCGGTGCATGCAGATTCATGTACCATGGAGCATGCATGGAGGTTAGAGAACAGCTTGCATGAGTCAGTTCTCTCCTATTGTAGGGGTTCCAGAGGTCAAGCATAGGTCATCAGGCTTAGCAGCAAAGTCCCCCTTACCCACAAAGCCATCTCACCTGCCCAGCATTGTTTTGTTCCCGCTGTTGTTGTCAACAAAACGACAGGACCTGATGATCTTGTATTCCCTAGGGGATGGCATACCTACTGTGTTTGTCGCGGTGGCAGGCAGAAGCAATGGTTTGGGCCCGGTGATGTCTGGTAATACTGCATATCCAGTTATCAGCTGTCCCCCCATCACACCAGACTGGGGTGCTCAGGATGTCTGGTCATCTCTTCGATTGCCCAGTGGTAAGACCTTGCAAATTTTCAGTACTGCCTATATACCCAAAATTTCAAGATGCAATCTCAGTGTCTCCACCTAGATTCATCTATTAATATTTGATTACACTTCTTAGCCATAGCCTACTAATTTTAAATCAGATTTTATATTATTTTATATTTAAATGCTTAATATGCATTTAAGAAATAAGGACTTGGATTTATTATCATCTTTTTATTTATTTATTTTTAAGCTAACAACTCATTTTTCTGTCTTTTTCTTTCTGAACCAATAGGTCTTGGCTGTTCAACTATACTTTCTCCAGAAGGATCTGCCCAGTTTGCTGCTCAGATATTTGGGTTAAACAACCATTTGGTGTGGGCCAAACTTCGAGCCACCATATTGAACACATGGATATCTTTAAAGCAAGCTGACAAGAAAATCAGAGAATGCAATTTGTAAAAGTAATTTTTAGGAGAAAAGTTACACATTCCCAGTTTGGATTAAAAAGAAAAGAATTCAAGGAAAATGATTTCACATCAGAGAAAACAATTCAGTTTACTAGTGAACAAATGAGCCTAGATGTATGGGTTGACAGATTGTCAGTGAGTATTTGTTACTGATTTTTCTAGCTCTGAATAGTGATCTATCCCTGTAACCTCATTACACCAGAGGCTGAGGCAGAAGATCTATATGTTGAGATCCTATTGAAAAAAAAAAACTATAGTTAGTAAAATTGGTATGACACTATTAAATTATATACCACCTACCATATAGCCATTCTTGGGCAGTTATGTAACATTAGCAAAGAAATGTCATTGATGGAGCTCGAGCTGTGGCTCTCTTGCACAGGAACTGAATTGGTTCCCAGCATCCGTGTGGAATGACTCACAATCACCTGTAACTTCTAATTAAGTGTGATTTCTAAATGCTAATAATGACTTTTTGTAAATCAGTAGTTGCTACTTGATCTTCTGCAGTTCATGATTTGAAAATTAAAATATTTGTATTGTTTATGCTAATAACTATATTCTTCTCACTGCATGGTCTGTACATTGTAGGTCATTATCTAAGAAAGTACATAGCTACAGGAGTATCCAGCGAAGTTTGTGCTCTCTTGGGTTTGTTTTTACAGTGGTGAAGAAACCCTAGGGCCTTACCCATGGTTTGCTTGGGGCTTTTGTTTTGTTTTTAAAGTCATTGAGAGCAGGGGTAGAAGAAGCACATGGAAGGGAAGTGGTGTAGAGGGCTCTTTCCTGAGGTTTGGGGTATTAGGACAGTTCTCCATGGAAAAAAGCAGTCGCCTTGCCATTCCAATAAAAGATAAGTAAATACTGCTTAGCTGTTTAGCTAGGTTTGGTAGGTGCCTCTGTGGGTCATAAACTTTTATTTTCTGTAAAATGTATTAGCCACACCTGCGGTCACCGTCCTACCAACCGCCTTTTTCAGAATTGGATCTCCAGTTTGTAATCAGGGAGTGGGTGGGTAGGTGAGGTGGTGGGCTAGTTGGTGTTTTGCTAGTGTATAATCTGGACAGTGGCCCTAGCCAGATTCACTTCTGTATCCTCTGACGTTACAGAGAAGACACATTTTGTCTTTCATGAAGCTTAACTATAGATGCCATCAGTGTTTTCCCATCCTTTGCCATGTTCATCACATGCATGTTAGGGAAGTGACCTAATCCACTGAGCCAGTTAGGTCTTGTGTTTACTCCTCTCTTCTGCTCTGCTGCCTTCTCTACCTTCAGGACTCTCAATAGTCTTGAACATATTTACTATGCCTAGCTTGAAATTTCGTGCTCCCTTTCAGTGCCAACTACCACACCAGCAAGTTGGCTACAAATATACAAAATCTAGGAAGGGTGGGATTATAGATTATAGAGAGTTCTTTATATGAATGAACTCATGGTCATTTTTTTTTCTTGTTAAGCAGCAGGGAAATCTTTATGGTAGTTTATCTGAAACCCATAATTCAGTGTTTGGAAATCACTTCATTACATTGTACAGGATTGATTTCCTATGGGTCACTCCTCTTTAATCTGAGCAGCCATGTGTTTGCATGTAATTTACATGTCCATTGTTATGAGAAGGGAGTTTAGGCTTGCAGAGAAGCTGTCACAGATGAAATCGTGACAAACCCACACCAGTCTGTATGTCTAACCTCTCGCCTACTCAGATGCTACCTCTTATGATCGATCTACTTGCTTGGGCCCTGTAGGGTGAAACTAACCACTCCTTCAGCTAGACATCAAGATAGTTAAACTTACTGATCTTTCACACCCTTTTCTTAGGTATTGGTGCCTCTACTGTAAAGTTCTTAGCAGTGTTAGGTGAACTTAACACTAAGCTAAAGCTAGAATGAATGACTCCTAGCTCTGTACTGCTAGACTTTGTATGTTTAACCATTTGTTTCTGCCTGTCTGTCCCATGGGCACCATCATAAAAACCATCGTGCCTGTAACTTCAGGCTGCTACATTCACTTTCTGCCAAGTTAGAAACTTGATTTCTTCCTTGATCTTCTCTAACCTTTCACAACCTTAATTGCCAAGTCTTGTCCATTTTAACTTCTGACTAGGCTTTGAATTGACAGTCCTATCTTCTATACAAATGAGAGTTAAGATTTAACATTTGCCTGATGCCTAGAGGCCCCCATTCTCCACTGAGCCTTCAATTACCCTAAGACTAATGCAGTCTTCTCATTTTGCAGCATAGATTCTGAAAAGGTTTGGCTCTTTATTTAAAAAAAAAAAAAAATGCATAGACTGATCCAGGTGTGGTGGCACATGAAAATCCCAGCGCTTTGGAGGCAGAGGCAGGTGGGTCTCTGATTTCGAGGCCAGCCTGGTCTACACAGAGAAACCTTGTCTTGAAAAAAGAAAAATCCGTAAATCATTGGATTTCATAGGTTCCTTAGCTATTTGAAAGCCTGTCTGTGGACAAGAGGTTAAAAGTCATTGGTGTAAGCAAGGCCTGATAATGAAACTCTGATCCCAGCTACTCAAGAGTCTCCCAGGTTCAAGGCCAGCCTATGCCATGAGAGACCCTCTTTTAGAAAGGGAAAGGTGCTGGTGATATAGTCTAGTGGTAGAGCACTTCTATGGCATGCACAAGGCCCTGGGAGGAGGAATCGCTTATCTCCCCACAAACATTAAAATGCTGGTTATTTGTTCTTCATCATTCTCAGTTTCCATAAAACA
>CABHPH010119532.1:0-18987 GCA_902168325.1 Peromyscus nudipes
AATGGGGACGGGAAAAGGCGATGAGGGAGGGAATACAGGGAGAGACAGCTATTGGGGTAGTATAGAAACCTAATACAGTTACAGCTTCCGTGTGTGTGTGTGTGTGTGTGTGTGTGTGTGTGTGTGTGTGTGTGTGTGTGTGTATGAAGGTGATCTCAATGAAATCGCCAAATAGTGGGGTAGACAGAGTCTCAACCGGCCATCTCTTGTCACCAAATGAAGCTCCCAGTACTGGGACTGGGTTACATCTAAGTGAGTTGTTGTACAAGGGGGTCCAATGGGAATCCCCAAACAACCCAGGCTTTTGCCAAGACTATAGGTTGTTCTCCCCAAACTGACAGCAAGGCTCTATTGCTGTAGACAACCCACTAAATACGGAGATTTCAAGCTGTTGCCTACACAGAGCCTTCACCCCTACGGTCTATCATCTTTGGTACAGAAAGGGATTGTAAACACCAACTCAGCTACCAACGCTTTGATCTGCAATGGTGTCCTGCTTGCAAGATACGCTAGGGCAATGGTGGCACAAAGCTTGTGGGAGTGACCAACCAATATCTGATTTGGCTTACGGCTCACTCCACAAAAGGGAACTCGTACCTGACACTGCTTGGATGACCAAGAACCTGTGACTAAATAGCCCAGAGACCTAGGGTAAAACTAAATATTACTGTTCTAACAAGAAAAAAAAAGTAGCAATAAAATCAGAGAAGCTTCCTCCTGCAACAGATGGAAACAAATACAGAGACCCACAGCTAAACGTTATGCAGTGAGTGAGAAGCTTTGGGATACTCTGCCGTAAACCGGATGTCTTCAACAAATCCCCGCCCCCTTCAGGGTTCAGGGAACCCCACAGAAGAGGAGGCAGAAAGAGTGTAAGAACCAGAGGGGCTGGAGGACACCAAGAAAACATGGCCCTCTACATACAGGACCATGGCACAAAGAAAATCACAGAGACTGAGGCAGCGTGCACAGGGCCTGACGGGTCTGCACCAGATGGGGTCCTAGAGCCGAAAGGAGAGGTGGACACGTGGCCCCGTCACTAACCCAGAAGCCATCTCCAGTTGATGACCACTTGCAAATGAAAATTTAGTTTCCTCCAAGAGTATCTCCCTGGGGAGACAAATGACTGGTCAGGATATGCCCAGCAGTGGCTAGCCAAGAGAGAACTAACTCAACGGCATTTCTGAGGTTCCTTTCTCATGATGTAGTATTGGGGCTTTTCGTTTTTGTTTTTTTAATCTTATTATTTTTTATCTTTATTTTATTTATATTTTTTTCTTCTCCCTTTTTATCCCACGGGTCCTTTGTATATACATTATGGCTTCCAGTTTAATGTTTTTATGGGTTTCTTGAGTGTGCCAACAAGTGGGTCTCTGTTTCTTACATCTTCTCTTGGGCTCTTTTCCTTCTGTTTGTTTTGTCCAATTCTGATGTGTTAGTTTTTGTTTGTTTTGTCTTATTGTACTTTATTTTATTACATCTTATTTTATTATTATCCCTTAGAAGCCAGTTTGTTTTCTATTCAAGGATGGAAAGGGGGTGGGTCTGAATGGGAGGGGAGGTGGGGAGGAGCTGGGAGAGGGAGTGGGAGAGGAAACTGTATCAGGATATAGTATATGTGAGAAAAAATATATTTTTTCAATAAAAGGCAAGGAGAAGTGGTTTAGAAGATAACTTTGTTGGTGAGAAGAATGACATACAGCAGACTTCACTCTAGGAAGGAAGTTCAATCCTGTATTGAAATGAGTTGAAGGAACCAGGCATGGTGGCACACACCTTTAATCCCAGCACTCGGGAGGCAGAGGCAGGCGGACCTCTGTGAGTTCAAGGCCAGCCTGGTCTACAGAGTGAGTTCCAGGATGGCCAGGGCTACACAGGGAAACCCTGACTCCTAAAGCAAAAGCAATAAGTAAATAGTTAAGGACACACACAGCCTGACCACAGGGAAGGATACATCTCAGGGTCTGCTCAGGACAACAGACTTAAGTTTGCCATATAAGCCAAGACTCAGCAGTTTCCCTAAGCTCCAAGGCCATTCATATGAAAAAGGTGTGAATGAAACTCAGGAACCCCCACACAACACACACACACAACACACACACACACACACACACAGAGTACTGGGAGCCTCCTCCCTTTAGAACAGAAGTGAGCACCAAGATCTGCACTTTGTCCTGAGGGTATCCATCCCTGAGCCCTGAGGGTACCTATCCCTGAGTCCTGAGGGTACCCATCCCTGAGTCCTGAGGGTACCCATCACTAAACCCTGAGGGTACCCATCCCTGAGCCCTGAGGGTACCCATTCCTAAACCCTGAGGGTACCCATCCCTGAGTCCTTAGGATAACCATCCCTGAGCGGTTCAGACAGCTTCCCCTCTCGGTGATTTATGGGACTCAATGCACCTAGACTTCTCTGTAGCCCTTGGGGAAGAACAACCTGTGTTATCCTGGACCAGAAGAGTTGGCTCCACGTCTAGGAAACAGGATTGTCAGGAAAGGAGCAGGGGAGGAGGCAGGCACTTCACAGGTGAAAGAGCACAAAACTCAGTCAACACTGAGACATGGGGCAGCTGAGCCATCGAAGACCTGCAGTAGCAGCTGCGTAGATGTCGAGGTGTGGACATGAACAGTGATGCGTGGCCCAGGTCATCTTCCGGGATAGAATACAACACCTCACATGTGAGGATGCTGCTCTCTCTGTCTGTGTCTCTCTCTCTCTCTCTGTCTGTGTGTGTGTCTCTCTCTCTGTGTGTGTGTGTGTCTCTCTCTCTCTCTGTGTGTGTCTCTCTCTCTCTGTGTGTGTGTGTCTCTCTCTCTCTGTCTCTCTCTGTCTCTGTCTCTGTCTCTCTCTCTCTCTCTCTCTCTCTCTCTCTCTCTCTCAGCAGACCTCGGCTGGATAGAATTTCCTCACACCACTCCCCCTTCCTGTAAGCAGTGGGCATCCAGCATGGATGTGGGGACGTAAAGACCTGGTGCCTCACCACATCCACTGACGGACCGACGGACCACCCGGTGACAGATGCCCCAGCTACTGATGAGAGCTATATCCCCACAAGGGATCTGCACCCAGTTACTGTCAGGGAAAGAACTGGAAGGTGAGATAGACCTACAGGGCCATCCTAGCTTGAGCTCTTAAGTATGGCGGTCTGTGCTAGGGCTGCGCCAACTCCACACTTCTGACATCTTGCCACTTCTCCTCGTTTCAAGGCTGTTGATGACGAGTCCTTTTAATGAACTCCCTGCACACCAACCCCACAGCAGGGAACATTAACTTGCACACCAACCCCACAGCAGGGGACATCTTCCCAAGAACCTGGCTGGCCCCAGGCCAATGGGGATCGAGGGTATATGTGGAAGCCACCAAGGCCCTCTTCTGACACCATGACTCTCTGGGGCCTGGGGAACACCACGGTGAGCTATCTCACAAGCTGCAAAGTGAACATACTTGGGCTGAAATACACAGATGACTGAACCCCAGAAATGAGGCAATACCCAGTAACAGTGAGAAGAGATACTTGGGGAGAAAGTTGAACAAAGGCAACTGGGAAGGAAGGTAGGTAGATGCTGTGGCCCCCAGAACAGCATGGCAACCTCACCTGTGGTTCTGGAAGCCAGACAGAAGGTTCCCAGGAGGCAGCAGTGGCCAGAAGGGCACAAAGGGGCTATCAACCCCAGCTTGTTCCATTTCCACCCAGATGCCAGTTATAGGACTAGCCAGGTAGTGAAAATCCACACAGCTATGGTCTAAGGGCTTGCACACCTCCCCACACAAACACCACATGTTGGCACTCACATTTTACCCAGTGTCCCCCAAGGACAAGGAGCCTACTGTGGTTTGAATGCACTGAGCTGGGAAGTTGTGATACCTTTGGAAGATGGGTATCACTGGAGGAGTGGGGCTTGGGACATGTAGCCTGACTCTACTTCCTGCCCTGTGGAGATGTGTGGAGGCGAGGCGTGACAGTTGTACTGCCACCCCATAGAGTCACATGCCACCTGCCTAACAGAGGGATAAAGAGAATACAGAAAACCAAAGGAGGGGTGTGGGTAAGCAAGAGGGAACATGGGAAGAACGGCTAAGTGCAGAAACAGGTACCCACCACCAGCAATGAGCTGGAAATGAAGACCAGCCCCAACCCAGCCCACACCCAAGGACTCCTGGAAAGAAAAGACCGTGAATTCACTTACCCTGATCGGACAGGAAGTCCAGCATGGTCTGCAGAAGAAAGGACAGGTGCCGCACAGACAGCGCAGGGTTTCCCATCCTGCGGGAGGCATAGACCAGCTCGTGCAGCAGACGCATCTGGACGGCAGCCCAGCCTCGGTGTGTGCCTGGGGTGAAGGTCACAAACAGGTACTCAACGTCATGTGTGATATGTGGCAGCTCACAGACAAGGACCTCGATGATCAAACTCAAATGGCCCAAACTATTACCACCACCACTACCCGTCCACCACCACCACTACCCGTCCACCACCACCACCACCACTACCCGTCCACCACCACCACCACCCCACCACCACCACCACCACCACCACCACCCCTCCAACCACCACCATCCCCATGCCCAGGTACAGAGTTGCCGGAGAAGAACATTGTTCATACATTAAGAATGTCTCTCCCTGGGGACAGAGCTCAGTGGTAGAACACTTGCCTAACATGGGCAAGGTCCCAGGCTCCAACCCCAGTGTAAAAAGAAGAATTTTAAAGAACAGCCTTACACTATACTTTCTTCCTCTCCTTCTATGAAGACATCCCACTAAAATAACCCTGATAGGCTTCCAGAAGAAGATGGTTTCCCATGCATTTGAGTAACAGAGGGACATTCCCTCAAGAAGTGATGACCCTGGTTGGGCCCTCATGATCAACTCTGAGGCCTTAGAGAAGTGGGGAGATAAATAGGTAGCAGCAAGGTCACCCAGGGACTGGAAGGGCCCCTCCCTCCCAAACAGCCCAGCACATTTGAAAGGAACGGTAGGAAGCTTGGTTACACAGCCTACTGGAAAGTATTTCCTTAAGAATGCAGAGTCCTGGGATCCCAGCTCCTTTTGGCAACAATTACTAACTCTACAGCTTTTCCACCATAAAACCTTTTATAAAGAAGATGTGGACACAGGGGTCCCTCACGATGTCGGGCGACTCTAGGTGCACGAGAAAGCTAGGGAAAATGACACAGTGTGACTTGCTGCAGGTCTCCTGTAGGCACAGCTGCCCCTCAGTCTCTGTCACCAGTTTCACTGGTGGATGGCCCACAGGGAGCCTGAATCTAGGTCTCTGTCTCTGTCTCTGTCTCTGTCTCTCTCTCTGTCTCTCTCTCTCTCTCTCTCTCTCTCTCTCACACACACACACAATGCAAGGAGCCCCACGTGAAGATTTTTATTAATTAGCATACACAGTAATAGACTTCCTTGTGACATTTTATTTTTTTAATTTTTAAGGTTTTTTATTTTGTCTTTAGACTTATCATTTTATGTATGTTTGCCTGAATGTATACACGCGTGCCACATACATGCTCGGCGCCCACAGAGATCAGAGGAGAGCATTCAATTCTCCTGATTCTAGAGTTACAGGTGGTTGTGAGCTGCCATGTGGGTGCTGGGAAGCAAACCCGGGTCCTCCACAGAGCGACCAATACTCTTCACTGCTGAGCCATCTGTCCGGCCCCCAATTTGAAGATTTATTTTTATTTTTAATTATGTGTATGTGAGTCCAGATGCCCACGGAGACCAGAAGCATCCAACACTCAGGAGCTGGTGTTACAGGTGGTTGTGAGCTACCCAATATGGGCACTGGGAACCAAGCTGGGGTCCTCTACAGGAGCAGCATGCACTCTTAACTGCTAAGGCATCTCTCCAACACCCTAGGACGTTTTCATATATGTTTGTTTTAGTTGACCCTCTCCCTACCCTGCTCCTCTCCCCCAGCTCCCTGCTTGCCCTCCCCACTTTTGTGTTCCAGCCCCAGTACCCCACTTTCCATGTCATATGTGTTCTGGTGCCTCTCTACTCGACTTCCTAAAAAAAAAAAAAAAAAAAAACCTCCATTTCCCCTTTCACGGGCCTCCGTAGTTTTCCTGAACTCTACCCACACTCATTCCTTCATATGTACACATATGTAAAAATTAGAAGGTAGAATCAACATGTGAAAAAGAATATGCATTGTGTCTTCTGAGCCTGAGTTACTTCACTTAATATTTTCCAATTCTGCCAGGCGTTGGTGGCTCACACCTTTAATCCCAGCACTCGGGAGGCAGAGGCAGGTGGATCTCTGTGAGTTTGAGGCCAGCCTGGTCTCCAAAGCAAGTTCCAGGAAAGGTGCAAAGCTACACAGAGAAACCCTGTCTCAAAAAACCAAAAATAAATAAATAAATAAAAATATTTTCCAATTCCATCCATTTTCTTGCAAATGACATAACCGTATTATTCTTTATGGCGGAATAGTCCTCCACTGTGTGTATGTAGTCCCTTCTCATTATCTACTGGTAAGTGATGAATATCTAAACTGGTCCATTTCCTTGATATTGTGCATAGAGCAGCAGTAAGCACAGATGTACAGGTAACTCTGTGGTAAGATATTTCATGTGTATGTCAGCAGTGACAAATCTGGGTTATATGGTAGTTCTGGTTTTAATTTTGGGGGGAAACTCCCACACTGATTTCCATTTCAGCTGCACCAATTTACATTCCTACCAATGGGTTCCTCTTCCCCTACCCCCTCCCCAGCATCTATTGTCATCTGTTGCCTTGATGAAAGCCTTTCCTGAGTGGCGTGAGATGGAATATCACAACGTTTTTGACCGGCACCGCCCTTCTGAATAGGGATACTGAACACTTTGAAATATCTATCGGCCATTTGTGTCTTCTTTAACAACGGTGCTCAGTTCGTCAGCCCATTTCCTGGTGGGCTCTTTGGGTTTGCTTTTTAATTTTTGAAGCACTTAGTACACTTCTTCTCTTAACCCCTGTCTGAAGCAGAGCTGGCAAAGGTTTCCTCCCATTCTACAGACCGCCTGTTCACCCCACTCTCAGTCTTCTTTGCTATACAGAAGCCTTTTCATTTCACATCATCCATTTGCTAACTCTTGGGGTAGCTCCCTGTGAGTTGGAGTTCTAGTCACGAAGTTCTCATACCTACATCTTAGCACGTTTTTCCTCTCTTTTCCTCTAGCGGTCCCAGTGGCTCATGCTTTGAGGTATTTGATCCACTAGGAGAAATGTGGCTCTAACCCAACTCTTCCGGAAGTGGCTGTCGAGTACGGTTTGTGGAATGGTCTCTTCTCTTCAGTGTATGTGTTTGACACCTTTGTCAAAAATTAGGTGCCTATGGCTGTGGAGGTTTGTTTCTGGGTCCTCTCTTATGCTCCACTGGTCTACGTGGTCGTGGCCGTGTTTGGGCAGCATCATGCTGTCTTGGTCACTCTGGCTCTGCAGCAGAGTTTGAATTCAGATACTGTGACGCCAGTATTCTTTTTCCTTAGGATTACTTTGGCTGTCTTTTCTGTCTCTGTATGAATTTTAAGGGTTTTTTTTTCCCTAGTTCTGTAAAGAATGCTATTGGAATTTTGATAGAATTAGCACTGAATCTATAGAGACTTCAACGTATAGACTGCACTTTGAACTCTACACCCCAATGTGATTTCAACACCAGAAAGAAGGTCAGACACTCTGAGCCTTAACACTCCTACCTAAAGAATGTCCTCAACCAGACTGGTGAGTCCCTGCTGAGCCGAGACTCAGGTCATAAAAACACACACACAGAGGGGTTCGGGCTCAGACAAAACTGATGCTCCCTAGAAACCAACAGCTCATGGGAGTTGCAGTTAGCACACACTGACTGAGACTCTAACACACAAACACTTGAAAGAGAGTCAGGGGGACAGAGTACCTCCCCTTATGGGGTATGCTTCCTGTAAGGATGAGGCTGTAGGAGGCACAGATGCTGGTGGATGCTGTGGGGACAGGGGAGGGGGAGTGAGTGTGCCACACGAGCTGAGGCAGGCAGGGAAGGAAGCCACACCGGGGAAACAATAGCCCTGCTTGTCACAAAGCGGCAAGCCGCTCATTTAAAGTGCTTTGGCCATTTATGCTAACTTCTCAATAAATGCTAGCTGATAAATGCTAATATTATGACTCAATGGATATAATGTGTTTAACACACAGCATCAGCCTCTGACTCTGTGGGGTGATTAATGATCCAGCCTGCTCCATTATTGCATTGAGAACAAACCCTTGATATACCAGATCTCTACTGCTGCAGTTATTGGGTAAAATTACCTACCCGTGTGTCAACCCCCACCCTCACTCCCACTCCAGTATCATGAGTCCCTGCACATGAAGACTGTCTGGTACTTATTATAATATCCCCAGAACAGAGGCGTCTATATAATCAGACACTCAGTCAATGTCAACGGACGAGTGGAGCAAGAAAGGCTCTCCCTCTGTCTGCTACCTGGAGAACATGGACCGCGGCTTGGTGCATCCTAACCTCGGCCAGTTTGCCTAAGATGTTCCAAGCAACTCACAGCCCCTGTGGACCTCGTCTCCCGCCACCCCACCGTGCCCTGCACAGCCAGCCACTCCCTTTTCTGTGTGTGCTCAGCAGCAGGCACAGACTTCAGCTAATAACAGGCACAGTGGGGCCCCTGTAAGCTCGTGATTCTGTTTCCTCCATCAATTCCTCACTGCCTTGGCAGCAGCAATGTGTCTTATTCATCCAAGGATCCTTAATGCCTGGCAGGAGGCCTGGTGCATGCTGGGTATTTAACTAGCGTGTGGGTCGAGATGAGAGCCTGACCCTAGAAAAATCCCCTTCTGTTTCCCATGTGCATACTCAAGTATGTGGGAACAAAATGGCGCGGCTCCAGGGATCTGCTGGGTGGTGGGTTCACATCTCCTGTTTTCTCTAGTTCCTGTGTATTTAGGATACTTCATAATAACATACCAAATGAAAACCTGGAAAGCAACCCAACACCCACACAAACACCTCCACAGTATATCCCGGGATGTGATATAGCTTCCAGAAACTTCCTGGAATATACAGTGGTGACAACATCTTGCATCAAGAAGACAAGTGGTGAATGAGACACATTCCTGCCTTGTTTCCACCTGGTCAAAGGGGCTAGGACCAAACACTGGAACAGAAGAGAATTTTAGGAGGATTAAGAGTCCAAGTCATGACTAAGCTAGTCACGCCTTCAAAAAGCTCCAATTCTCATTCACCTCAGCACTACCAAACCGAGAGCTGTCTCATGCAGGAAATCAGTGACGATCACTTGGTTATTTTTCCAAACAGATAATGGTCTAGTTTCTACTGTGGACGGGTGGGAGTGAGACCCAGGACAAACTAGCTCCCCAGTGAGCCCTGCATACATGGTGCCTCCTCTGTGGTTCAGAGTCCTCCTACAAAACACTGACGCTTTTTTAAAGACAGATTTGTAGCGTTTGACTCCTGACAAAACTCTTCTGCGATCCTGTCACGGAGGTTCAACAATGCCAGCTTTGACAGCTGCCGTTCAGCAAATCAATTCCGAGTCTCTTTCAGCAAAGTTCCTCGTCAACATTTAATCTCTCATTCAGCAAACGACTGAGCAAAAAGCAAAACAGAGAAATCTCCTCCCACGGCAGCACAAATAAGATTAAGACAGAAGATGGGGTTCCCTAAGCCAGCAAATACACAGAGCACATGAGCTGGGTCCTAACTCGAGCCTCTGAAGCCTGCTGGCAAAAACACTCACCTCACAAATGAAACAGAAGACATTTCTGGACGTGAGAGATCCGACAGCCTAGCTTTTATTCACAAGTATCGGGTTTTGATAGATTTCCATTTAATTCTCTGAGAAACGTTTGAAGTGGAGGTGGGACTTAAAGTGGTTTTGATTGTCTAGAAATGCAGCCGGCTGACATTTACCATTTCACTCTATTGGACCTCACTTCTTTCATGAAATAATGGCAAATGCTCCCCCCCACCCACCCACCTCCACAAAACAAAAAGTCCAAGTAAAAAGGACAGAATCGCTTGAATTTTTCAAAAGAAATATGGTCCACTCTTAAGACTTGCAAGCAAAGAGCAAGGAACAAAGTCAGTAACTGGCCACAGGCACTGTGATGACTGCTGGCTGGGTCCAGCCCTTTTTATCACAGGCGTTCGCATGGACACCTCCAACGGAAAGCACAGGACAAAGGGCCAGTACTGTGAGGCCCGCAGGAGCCGGGGACGTGGTGTTGGGTAATCCACCCAGACGGCTTTTAAGTGTGCTTACAAAAATCACAAGAAGGGCCTGAGGAGGAACAGCAGGCGTTCAGAGGACAGAGAAACAAAGGAATTCCATCTCGACAGAAGACAGAAGCAACACGGCAGTCTCAGAAGAAACAGCATCCAGCTAGAAGCTGGAGGGTGACTGGGAAGCCTGGCAGGTGAGGAGGAGGTCGGTGCATCCGTGGGAAAGGGACTTCAGACTGTTCTCAGCTAGGCCCTGTGCGGAAAGACAAACCTAAGACAACTCTAAGTGTGCCTCTGCATAAAGTCCTACTGCTTTTAGCCTGAAGCCAGCCTGGAGTAAAGTTCAAAGACTCGAAGAAAAGTAACTGAAAAGCCTCTTCGGTCTCACCCAGAGTCCCCCGAAAGCACATCAAATGCTATTCCCACTCACGGGGCCCATCTCAACATCTTACAATCACCCTCCCCCGTCTCCAAAGTGATCACTGGGTGCTCCAAAAACTCTTTCCTCTCTATACAGGTTCTACTCTTAGCCCATTAAATCCCTCCAGAATACAGCAAAATCAGCCTGGACACTCTGCCCCCCATTTCCCAAACTCCAGGACCTTTCATTTTCTCTTCTGCCAGTAACTCTAAGCCTTGACTGTCCAGACGCCTCGGCCTCAACTCCAATCAACACCATCAAGCCCACAGGAGGGCCACACTAGCAATGGACTTCTGCTCAGCGGGATGCTGGCCTTAAAGGCTCTCAATACTCAATCCATCTTTTCATACCCGCTCTGTGTCATCCTCGGGAAACGACAGGAAACTCCACCTGACATTGACAACATGCTGAGCACTGTCCTCAGCACCCTACGGGGGGAATCTAACCCTTCCATCAACTGCTGTCCCCAAGCTGCAGACACACAGACAAAGGCCGTGGGGCAACTTGGCCAAGGTCACGCCGTCGGTAATGGCATCCTGGGCTTCCATCCCCTCATATGTCCCATGGTGCTCACAGTATCTCTCACTGAGCTATCGGAAACAGGTTAGTCATGTGAAAGTATTACCAAGAGGCCACCGCCTGCCTTGACGTGGATCAGACAGGTGTTGTGGGCACGTGCACCCACAGGCGTGAGGCCTAGAAAGGCTGGAGACAAGGCAGCCTCCCTCAGCCCTGAAGTGGACACAAGCCAGGCAATCACAGCCCAGAGGCCCTGCACGGACCATCACTCTGTGCGGCAGCTGCTCTAAATACCACAGAAAGAACAGGAAATAGCACTTTAATATGAACAACCACTTTTGAACAGCTACTTTCCTGTAATACACAAAAAGAGCAATGTTTTTTAATAAATAAAAATATTCCTGACTACAATACTTAGTATAAAGCTACAGTAATCAAGGCAGTAGGGTTTTGGCAAACGGGCAAACAAAATAATTGATAGCAGAGAAAAGAGAATGCAGAAAGCCGCCCACGTTAAGTACAGTCAACGCAGCTCTTACAAAGGAGCGCAGTGGCCCAGCAGAGCAAAGGCGGGCCTTCCAGCAGACCAGCCAGGACACGGGATGGCCACCAACTGGGCATTAAACCAAGATGCTAACCGTGGACTTCACAAATAGTACACCAAAATGGACCTCCAATAAAACAAAAACCTCGCTAGAAGGGTCTACGTGGTTATGGAACTTCTTTGGGCTCTATAAAATTTTCCCCTACAAGTTGATCAATGAAAACTGTAGGTCGCATTTGGTATAGTAATAGATTTTTAGATACAGCTCCAAAATCACCATCCATGAGAGAAAGAGCTGATGAAGTAGATGCCATTAAAATTGAAAACTGCTGTTTTGCAGATAAGCTGGCGAGAGAATGAGAAAACAAGACCCACGCTGGGAGAAAATATTTGTCAAAGACACTGCTAAAGAACTGTTATGCATATTATAGAAGCAGAGAACAAAGAACCTGGTTTTCAAATGGGATCACCAGAGAAGACATTCAGAGACGCATAGGAAGAAACGCTCAATGTATGCACTAGATAACAAGATCCCACCGCACACCTTAGCCCAGAATACGGACAGTACCAAATGCTGGCCAGGATACGGAGCAGAGGTAACTGTCACCCACTATCTTTGAGAGTGAAAAATGGGACAGCCACTTGGGAAGACAGTTTGCCAGTCACTTACAAAACTGTACACACATTTGCCATATGACACAGCCACTGCGCTTCTGGACATTGGCCCAGCGGAGCTGAAGCACTGCATTCACACAAAACCTTCACGTGGCTGTTTATGGCTGCCTTAGTCATGAGCGTCAACCTTGCAAACAACCAGGATTTGTAGGGTGAGTGTCCACATGCCTGATGCCATTCTAGAAAAAGGAAAAGGGTGGAGATTTTGAAAGGCTGTGTGGCTGCAGGGGTCTGGGATGAACAGACTGCAGCAGATCCAGTCATTACAAAATTGGTCAAAACACAAAGAATGTCCCTCACCAAGAGTGAGCCCTAATGTGGGCTGTGGACTTAGGGTTCATTGGCTGTAGCAGATGCTCCATCGGATGGTGATGATTGGCTGGTAGGGAAGGCCATGTCTCTATGGAAAAAGGGGGGGTCCCAGAATTCTGCCTGTATGGTCAATTTTTCTGTGCATCAGAAACTGCTTTTAAAAATAATTTTGTTATGGTTAATTTTTTTTATGTACGTAAAGTGTTTGCCTGCATGTGTGGATGTGCGCTACACGTGTGCCTCGTGCCCACAGAGGCTGGAGGGGGGTGGAGGATCCCTTGGAAACGGAGTTACAGATGACTGGGAGCCACCACGTAGGAGATGAAATCCAAACCCCATCCTCTGGACAGACAAGTGCAGCCTTCTCCGTTTTCAAGGGACTCTCAGACACACCTGCCCAAGCCCCTGGCATCCAGTCTCCTCCCGCCACTGATGTATTGTCCTTGCTCCTGGAACAAGGGAGAGAAGCCCCTAGAATGGCACCCCCACCATCTTCGGAGTGCTGGAGAGCTGGACTGGAGGAGGGCAGCAGAGGGCGGATGGGGGATGATTATGCAGAGCCCACAGTGGCCTGCAACGGTCACCCCATTTAGAGGTTTTGAACCATGGGGCATTCTGCCAGGAAGTGCTGCATGGTCTCAGCAGTGCTCTGAGAGCTAAGGGGCGGGGCAAGGGGGTGCTGTAGTGACAGCTGCAGCAGAACTATTCAGACAATGGAGACAGCCCAAGAAGCCGACAGAGGGCCACAGAGACCAGAACAGCTTCTAGGAGGGCAGCCCATGAGGCTTAGAAAGACAGAGACCAGCTCCGACACCCAGGATCCATCACATCAGTCTGCAGGCCCATTTCCCCTCAGGAATGCCAATCATGCAACAGGCGCTCAACAAACCATGGGTCCCACCCTATCTCTTGAGGGGGGGAAAAGTGACAGAATAGATGGGAACTTTAATCAGAAAACCACACTAGATCAATTACATGGGGATTAGAGGAAGAACCTGGCTGAAGGAATCCAGATGCAACTGAGGGCTGAGAGCAGCTGAGAGCACCCACGCGTCCGTTCCAACTCACAGCAAAGTGACCATCGCGGGACCATCCTGGGGCCATCGTGGGGCCATCGTGGGCTCTGCATAACCATCCTGCCTGCCCTCTGCTGCCCTCCTCTCTCCAATCCAGCTCTTCCAGTGCATGAAGAGAATAGGTATCACTCTAGAGGTGTCCTCTGTTCAGAAGCAAGGGCCATAACATGTCTGCAGAGTCTAAGACCTTCTGGAAAGGGTCCCAGATCCTCCTCTTGACCCCTGCACACAATCCTAAGAGCTAAGATGAAAGTAAGGGACAGGACCCTGCAAGATGGGGCTCAGCAGGCAGAGCATTCGCCACCACGCCCGATGGATGACCTGAGCTCTATCTCTGAAACCCGTGTGGCAGGAGAAAAATAACTCCTCCATCTTGCCCTCTGGCCTCTGCATGCACACCATAGTGCTCACACACACATAATAAATAAACTAGCTCAAAAGTGTATTTTTAAAGTCAAGGATAAAATCGACTTCAAAGTGATACCACACAGCATTGTGGTGGCACGTGCCTGTACAGCTACCGACGGGGAGGCCACGGCAGGAGGACTGAGGGTTCCAGGCCATCCTCTGCTAGTAAGTTCAAGGCCAGCCTGAGTTACATCATGAGACCTTGTCTCAAAAAGTTAAATAAATAAGACACTGTCTAGAGTGAATCACAGTCAATGACGGTACTGAACGCAGACAAATGTCAAGGTCCATGGTTAATAAATAACCCTCAGCAGGGGTGCAGGATGGAGGAGACCTGGCTAGCAAGGTCACAGGAGAGAGAAGATCTTCTGTGAGCCTAACATAAAAGGACAACACCAGAAGGTCACGTGAATGGAAAGCTGCCCAGCAGACCTCTGCCTGCTCACCTTGCCCCTGCGGGGAGGGAAGCTCAGGCAGGGACTGTATGGTTTGTTTTGCCACAGGATCTCACTCTGTAGGCCAGACTGCCCTCAAATTTATTCCCATCCTTCTGCCTTGGCCCCCTCAAGTGCTGGGATTTCAGGTATAGGCTACTATACCTGCCCCTACCACCGACACTTACCCATGAATTCTTACCACCGACACTTGCCCATGAATTCCTACCACCGACACTTGCCCATGAAGTCACACCATCTACACTTGCCCATGAAGTCCTATTGATTTGCACATGACCTGTGCTACTTTCATGCCACTCCAGAAAACAGAGACTGTGGCCCACAAGGCCTTGAAGGCTTACCACGCTGCCCTTCACAGAACAGTGTGCCTCATCTCTGAGCCAAGCAACTCCCTTCTAGAGACTCTGATCTGCTGGGGATGGAGGTGTCAATGTGAAGAGCTGCCTGGGAAGGCTGGTACTAAAGAGTCTGGGGAGGGAGACGTCTGAACACTAGTCATCCGGTGGATGGAGAAGAAAGTGATTTGTGATTGAGAGTGGGAGCACCGGGGATCCAGCTGCACCCCAGTGGGAGGACAAGTCAGTTCCCTCCTATTGAAAGGCCACATCATCACTAGCTCTGGGTCCCCATCTGAAGCAGTAATCAAGGGAAGGAATTTGTCTCTGACGAATTAAGACTTTGACTAACTGAACATTGTATTTCTCTATAGTTATTACACTTACAGAGAAATTAAAACATATGTTACACTATGTTTTAATATTTATCACTATTACAGAATCAGAATCTGCCACAAATGCATAACTGTGTGCATACACATACATCCAAGTATATTTATTCTGGAAAGGTACATTGATTTTGCTAACCTAACAAAATGTCATGGGATAAGTAAAAACTTAGGACTTCAAGCATTGTGTTGGTGACAGACCAGGGCAATTTCTGACCTCCACTAACAAAGATGCAAAAACAAGGCCACACGATGTGCTCCAGGACTTCCTGTCATGACACCACTGTTATGAGTGGCCGTGCAGGAAAGGGCCTGGCCACCTTTGAACCACAGGTGCCCACTACAGTCCCACAACACTCAGCAGATGCTCAAATGAATTGAAACAAAGCAACTTCCATCCCAGCCCCAGGTCATCAGTACCTTTGTTGAAGTCCTTGGGGTCTAGTGACAGACTGTAACCAGGCAGTGTCTCCAGAAGGAGCTTGTAACAGGCCCTCCAGCCAGGCTCCGTGATGCTAGGGGCCACGCATTGCATGGCAGCCACGCGCTTGAAGAATGCTGACTTCCGGTGGAAGCCGATCAGTTCGTAGAGCTCAGACAGGATGCTGTAGCGTTGGATTTTCTCTTCTTCCGAAAGCTGAAACATAGAGAAAAAACAAGAGGCATAATGCTCCTGGAACTTGAGGCTCTGAGGGACCCCTATGAACACCCCAAGACCTTCCATGAGCCATGGCTCCAAACACATCCAGCCTTTTGCTAAGAAGGCCCAGGTTCTCTGGCACAAGGGGGTTGTCACACAATGCATGAGGAACAAGAGTCCATCATGGCAAGAGATGGAGAAGGGACTTTGCTCAGCTTCTTGGAACATATCACGTGGAGTCACATGACTAGAAGATGATGATAATAGCACCTAACTTAGACCTGAGAACTCCTGGCTTATAAGCATGCTTCTTCCATCTCAATGGTGATGGGGCCATAATGACTCTGGTCATAAGCATCCCCTAGATGCCCACAAATCACAGGCTTTTTTTAAAAATCAGCTTACATTGAAGAACCAGATCCACTTCATTGTAGACAAGGGGCTGTGTAGAGTTTCCTCCAAGATTGAAACATTCCATCCTGCAGGGAAGCTTTAAGGTAGGAGGTAAACTACTCAAAACAGTCTCAGAAGTCCCTGAAACTGAACGGATTCACTAGACCCCCCTAGCTGCCAGAGTAAATAATCAAGCTGCTGAGAGTCACACCCAAACAAGACAAGCTGCAAAGAAGAGTCTGAGACCAGACCAGCTGTCTGAAAGCAGCTGGTTTTAAAGCAGCCATCCTCTCTTATAACAGGACTGACTCTAACAGGGCCAGTCAGTTTTTCGTTTTTGTTTTTTATCCCCAGGGGCCAGTTTGCGAAGACCTCTGTCCCATATTACCCCATGACTTATGTCTGACTTCAATCAGACCCTCAGGAAGTATGTCCGGTCTGGAGGCCAATCAGGGTCCTACTACCCAGCCACAAGCAGGAACTGTTTTTGCTATTTTCAGTCAAATGGACAGCTGACACTGCGGACAGACCCCGACACAGCAGACAGACAGACCCCTGACACAGCAACCACAGTTTCTGACCAGATGTCATGAGCAGATCATAAAATGATTCCTGTACCAGTAAGGGTCTATATCTAATCACTTCAAAGTACACTTAACCACAGCTGGAATTCCCCTAGCTATGCTTAAAAAGAGCCTGTGAGCTTCTCTCTGGGCCTCCGTTTTGCCACATTGTCAGATAGTCTGACCTCAGCATGCTGGAATTTTTGCTCTGGAGAATTAAATGCTCTTGTTGATTGCATATGTGTCTGGCGGTCTTCATGGGATTTCTCATGGACTCTAACGGTTTAAACCACCCGAGTCAATTAGAAAGGACACTCTCCAACCTACTGAGCTAAATGCAGGCCAGGCAGTGTGCACCAGCTCCCAGCTTTTGTGAGCTGTCACCCATGCTGGGGTGGGCCATGGTGATGCAACTGCCTTTGAGTGACTTCTGTTGCTGTAAGAGAAAGGATTGGTATGGGCTCAGGACACCCCAAGACCAAGTTCTCAGCACAAAGGAGATTTACTTGCTCCAGAGGGACAAGGGCAGGGAATAAGAGACAAAGATAGGAGATAGAGGACAAGGGATAAGGGGGAGGGAAAAAGGGACAGGGGAAGGGTATTTGTCCCGGAAATGGGGACAAAGGACTGCCTCTGGATAGAGAGGAGACAGACATGGCACACAGGCAAATGGCCGTTTATAAAGGAACAAAGGGAAACCCAGTGTTAGGATGAGATGTTGAATTTTAATTGGGCATGTTAATTAGGTGAGCCAAAGGGGGCTTTGATTGTTGGACTTCAATACTTTGATAGCTGGACCTTGGTAGTCAGCCTCATGGGAGACAAGGCACATGGGCACAGGCAGCGGCCCTCACCAGACACCTTGGAAAAGCACCCTGTGCTGTTCAGAACCCCTAGGTCTACAGCGTTTGCCTGGAGCAGCCTGACGGAACTGACAGGACTGTGTGAGCTGCTCAGGAGCCCTGCGGTCCACAAAACCCAGCCCCGATGCCACATAGTCATGCCAAGTCTGTACAGCACTCCCAGCCACACCCACCCAGAGAAAGCAAAGCCAATGCCATGTCCCTTCACTTGTTGGCACTTGCTGCACCCATGGGAGCCCATAAAGAATATAGGAAGCAAGGGCCCCTCCCTTGGGGCCTGTGCCTTCACAACAGACAGATCCCCAGCTTAGAACCCATGGGGAAGATTCCAATGAGTCAGGAAGCTGAGGAACAAAATAAGTACCGCCTGTGTGGTGAATACTTCAGACAAGGGTCAGCAAGTGCTGAGTGAGTGCGGAGGCTCTGGGGCACAGGGCTCCCCAGCTATACACACACACACACACACACACACACACACACACACACTCGCATGCATCCTAAATCCCTCCCACCATCTCCCTGACGCTATCCTGATAATGTTCTCATACATGACCTCCAGCCCCATGGTATTATTCCTCTCTGAGCTCCTTCCCCCTGCCCTGGGGCAGCCAGACTCTTCCAGAGATGCAGCGTCAGTTCCCACTCCCAGGGATGATGCACGAGGACCACACTGTGCCCGGCTGGATCACAGATGTTTGACGTCACAGGTGCTGCTGTGGTTTTTGCCATTCTGTGGGTGGTACTCTGCATCCCCTGATAACCAGACGCTGAGCACCCTTCCCTATGATTACTGGCCACACTTGGACCTCCCTTTGTGAGATATTTGTTCAAAGCTCCTGGCAGGTTTTTTAATTAGACCATTCATCTTACTATGGAGCTGGGCTCAATCTTCATGTTAGGTGAATATTTTCTCCCAATCTGATGCCAATTTTCTTTCCTAAGAAAATCTTCTGATAAGCAAAGACATGTCATGGGACAGAGCTCACAGTATCAATTCCTTCTCTCTTGGTTAGCGTTCCCTGTGTCCTTGGTCTAAGAAACCTTAGGTCTCAATGATACTCTGAATGCTTCTAGAAGTGTTTTGATCGGGTCTATGATACATGGACACCACTAAACCTGCATGGGACACAGCCTTGCTTCAGAAGGACTCCAGTGTGCCACTATCAGCCACGGCAG
>CABHPH010119534.1:0-10147 GCA_902168325.1 Peromyscus nudipes
TAACATGAGTAACATACTTTGCATTATTTGCAAAAACAGCTTAAGCAAAGTAAAGATTGAATTGACAGCTAAGAGAAATGACAAGTTGCTTCAATAAAGTCAGAAAAGACAACCCCACTTGTTTAGAAAAGTCAATGGTGTTAACAGCTGAGGAGATGGCTCAGGACATGGCGAGAATTTCCAGCTAAAGTAGAGAAATCTCAAAGTATCTGTGTATTTGTCAGCAAAACACCAGAAAAGCAGGGCCTTCTTCCAAAGAGTTTGCCAGTGCTGGACACAAGCAGGGTCACACTGTTTGGGAAGTGGCAGGGAACTCACCCACGGCAGCTTTGTCGTCTAGACTGCTGCCATTGGCTCTAAGGTTTGGGCAGGTTTGTTTTCTTTCGGTTTTGTTTTGTAGTTGTGGATATTTATTCTAGCATATCCTGTTTGGTGTTGTTTGTTTCATGTTTTTGTTTCATGTTTTTGTAGTTATGGGGTTGGGAATTCATAGCCTTGGTCATGCTAGGCAAGCGCTCTACCACAGGCATGTATGTTTATCTACCGAACCCTTTGTGATAGCCTAAAATGGTGTTATTTTCACAGACGATGAATCATTTATCAGGGTCACAGTGATTTTCGGTAGGTTCATTTTTAAATTTAATAGTGCAGAAACACTATTGTCTTACAATGCTCCCAAGCAACACCCAATGATAAGAAGACCCAACTGTATTATAGAAATCAACTCCAGAACTGCTGCTTGGCAGAGAATGGGTTAGAAGAAGAGAGGTTGTAAATCCAAAGTCAGCGTTGAAAGCATGGATAGAAAACAGCAAGCAAACCAAAGACGCACAGCTACAGTGAAGACCGTGAACTGAGAAGTTGTACGTTTTCAAGTGTTTGCTGTTGGCGATCGATAATTGCTGGGAGAGGGAGACTCAGCTTTCTTCAACAGAGGGTAACACTGGGTCTGTCAGCTCCACCCCAGGGCAGGATCCATGTCAGGATTTAGCCAACACAATTTGCATTCCATTTAGTCAGTTAGTGTAAGAAAGAGAAAGAGCATGGAAGGTGGGTGGCTAGGTGGGGAGAAGAAAAACTATGATAAAGAAAACATTGAATGAAATTCTCAAAGAAACAAACTAAAACATTGTTACAATGTCTGCTGTGAAATAGCTGGCTTTATATTCCCAAGATTCATATGAAAGTATAAAGTTTATAAAAGTAAACTCTCCTCTCAAATTATGGGGTAAATGCATTACTATTTCAAATTTTCTTAGGTACCAAATTTTTCAATAAATTAGAATGGATTCAGTGTGAGTTGTGTGCATGTTTCTATATTTTCATTAAAATTAAACTGAGAATATCATGCAAATGGCCCAAATCTACTCTAATATTAAGTAATAATGCTAAAGTACTCCCTACCAATTAGTTCTCACAGTATGAACTGAAGCTCATATTTTTAAATTGTTATGCTATGTTCTAAGTATTTTCCTTTCTATTGCTATTATACAGATTTAATAGCAGCTTCCCTATTGTATGAGAATGTGCCCCCCTAAAACCCAAGAAAGATAATGATAAGCTATCGGTTGTTCTAAGCCCTCTACAGCTCTCTGTGGGGATATAAATTTAGAAGGGCATATGATTAACCATTACTCCATACCTACCTCAAAGCGAAACTTGTGAGGTTTAATTTGATAATATCTGCAAATCGTTTCAATTCCAGGGGAAAATAATACCCAAGAATAAAGAGGAAAGGTGTCAAAGTA
This sequence comes from Peromyscus nudipes, assembly GCA_902168325.1. NCBI lineage: Eukaryota > Metazoa > Chordata > Mammalia > Rodentia > Cricetidae > Peromyscus > Peromyscus nudipes. The sequence goes on from CABHPH010119534.1 coordinate 1,749, forward strand.
AAATAGTCCCATTCATGTAGCTGTGAGGTAGGTTTTGCGTCGAATTGTGACAGACCAAAGGTAGGACACAGAAATGAGAGGCTTTAAAATCTTATTGCAAATTTTATCCGTCAGCACTCCTGAAACTGAAGTACCATGGAAACACATTAGCCAGAGGGTAAGGTTAAGGTGACAGTGAATTTCATCCTCTGCTCTTTTCTTATCAACTGTAATGCTGACAGGTAGACTCTCAGACTGTTTCCTCAGCTTGACAACTCCCGCCTATTTCCCACGCCTCTGGTGCTAACACAGGGAAAAGCTTACAGGAATTTGCTTGAACATCTTCAGACGTGTCTGTAAATGTCACCTAAATGTCACAATGTAATTATAAACAAAATAATGTTATGAATTTATGAATGTTTTGCTTGCATGCATGTATGTGCTCCATGTGCATGCCTGGTGCCCACAGAGGTCAGAAGTGGGCATCAGATCCTCTGAAACCAGAATCACAGTTAGTTGTGAGTCAAATAACCACTCTATTAGCCACATGGGTGCTGGGAACAAAACCCAGGTCCTCTACTGGAGCTGCATCAAGTTTATTTAATTTTAAAATTTAAAATACTTTATTTCTATTTATTTTTGTTTATTCTGAAGTGTTTTGGATCCCACATAGTAAACTGAACCCCCATTTAGCAGCTGTATTTTTGCTCCCCAACCTCAGCATAACTTCATGGAGAATATTAATAGTCTTTTTTTTCTCTTATGGATGTTCAAACAAAAAGATCTTCCATATATGGGTATGGTTTGAGTTACCAAGAAACAATTCCACGAGAAAGGAAGTCTCTTTCCTTATTCCCTTCTCTAGTCCACGTGTGAAATTACCTAGCTTGGCCACTATGAATTAATCCCTTTAATCGATCTCCTATAGCCTATAAAAACAAGTCCTATATATGTTTCTGCACAGATTTCTGATAGTGGGTGTGAGACACCACCACTACAGTTTGCGTACTCCAGTAGTCACTGTTACACTGCTCTGTCGTTAGTTTCAATACTGGATCCAGTCACGGTGCCTGTCTTGTCCTTCATTCTGCCTCCGTTTGCCTAGTTTATCAACTGTTTTTCCATACTGAGCATGTGAATTACATGTTTATGGTTAATTACTAAAAGGAGGAGGGTTGTGGTTTCTGTGTACCTATTACGGTTTCTTACCTGATTTCTTTAGCTCTTATGAACAACATAGTTTGATGAGTGAATTGTGTTTGTATGAGTGTTGAGCATGGTGTGTGGAGACCAGCATGGTGTCTTAAGCATGCTTTTACTCCACTTCTCTGTTATGCTAGATGGTGATGAAGAGCCTGTTTTCACACAGTTCCTGGAGTCGAGCCTGTGCTACGCTGAGCTCAGTGCATGCTGGTTTAATATTAAGTCACACTCCTATTACAAAGGAGAGTGTTCTGGATGGTACTGTGAAACTTTGCCTTTTTTCAATGGTTCTTAAGTACTGAGTTGCTATCCTTACCATCTATTTTCACCTCTTTAAGAGTGCTTTCTCCACTTCTACATGCAAAAAGAACTAATTTTAATTAAAAAATATGTTGTGGAATATTTGTTTAACCAGGCAAAGTTGTGTTACGTGTTCATGCTGCATTTGTTAACTATGTAAAGATGTGTTTCATTTGCATTAATTAGATATAATTAACCTGTGCTCAGAGAGGCAGAGTTAGCAACTGGTTGACAGGAAGTAGCAGGGAGGAGCTTAGCATGTGTTTGGTTGTTTTAGTTGTGGAGGTGTGGAAGGGAGTAGCATCCAGGTCGCCAGGGAAGAGAGAGAGTTAGCCAGTTGCTACTCTAACTCTATGAGCTTGCATGTTTTTTCACCCTAGCCTTTGAATCTCCAGTTTTATGAGAAGTATAGAGATTTAGTTAGAACTACCTTTAGCTGCAGCAACAGAGCCATTGTCTTGGGGAACAGAACTCTCCCCAATGTTATGGCCTTAGCAGTCTGGTTGTACTTTAGAGCATGGCTACTGTGACGAAGGTCAAACAACAAAAATACGTATTCTTTATGAAGTCGTCTCTGGTCTTCCAGATTATCCTCCACACACTGGATCGTAAAGTATGTATTCTAAGTTCAAAAGGCTAATGTGTAACACAATCAATCCTGTTCATAAATGTGTTAATGTTTCTGTGTTTGTGTGCATTGCTGTAGGCCATAAATTTTGTAAAAATATTGACTTTTATTCTCTATCATTTGCATCCTAACTCCTAAGGAGTAATTACATTACTGATACAACAAATATTTTTGTGTGAAAAGTGAAATAGCATTACGTATAATTTCTAAAGAAAACTGATATTAGTATATGTGTGCACACCATTATCTTCAATGCATGGCCATTCTTAAGCTATTTAAATGCACATTGAAGAGAATCCCCAAACAGATTCTAAATCCTGGACATCACACATACTTGTCAGCTATTTAACCGCTGAGTTACATCCTTAAACCCCCAAGTGGTTCAGTTTTTTATGACTTTCATACGGACATAGATGTGGATGGTTTTAATTTTATGTATAACGTTGTTAGGGCATAAGATTATTACCAATCAAACCTCTACTATATTACTTAAAACTTTCTTAATACCTTAACTATAGCTGGGAATTATTTGATAGTGTTGAGTGATAAAGGAATGAAAACTTGAACTGTAGAGTACATAATGAATTTCACTGAAGGAAGTCAGCTGACCAGATTACTCACTGAAGATTGGCTGGCTCATATCACACTATCTCACTTCGTTCTAAAGTTTATTCAAATTCAAATATAGAAATGAAAGGACTTATATTGATGATAAACACAAATGAACATAAAATAGGTATGGGATTATTCTGCAAAAGCATCCAGCTTTCTTTGAATTCTGGAACGATGTGGGGGAAGACAGAGGAACAAACCAAACAAATCTCCCTATCTCCTGTCCTGTACTTTGAAATTCTTTACTTGACATTTCTCTGCAACTCCTAACCCTGTAGTTTCTTTGACATCATGACCACCTAAGTCTCTGCCTTTTTGAGAAGAGTAAGTAGATCTGGGGGAATTGTTGCAAACACTGATTCCAAATAGACATTTAAAAGGGCACCTGCGTAGCATTCTCTTGCCTAAGTGCTATGACTCTTCTAAAATGATGCATTGTGCTACACTTTTATAATTCCTCCCTACATCTTTTCTTGAGTACTGTTGTGATAGGTGGGTATTAAATATATTCCCACAATCCATAAGATAAAAATGAATTTTAAGAGGCAGACATTATACAATGCTCTAACCTATAAATATGTCTTGGAACTTTTCTCCTACCGTTCTGAATGCAAATTAAATTTTAAATTATAATAGCTTATAAAATTTATAGTTTTCCCTCTTGTGTAATTAACTTTGCAAAACTCAAAGAATACCCTTATTGAAGATATAGGCAGAGCATTAAAGCGAGACTCAGATGTATTAAATACAGTCTGAGCTTTAGTGATAACACTCTTCTGTTGTATTAGCTGCAGCAAAATGTATCCCCTTCTCCTGTCATTTCATTGTCTATATATCAGAGTTGCATATCCTGTTGATTTTCTACACATATAAAAGATACCAATGAGTTTTATGCTTATGACAATATACCATGCACTACTGTAAAGCCCAGCAGAAGAAAGAATAAAAGACAAAGTAAAACAACAACAAAAAAGAAACTATCTGAAAATGCATGCACCTGGATAAAAATGTGCATATGTATTAATTTTAAAAATTAATATTACAACTATATAAAAATAATTCTGACACTTAAACATCTAATGAAAATTCATGTCAGAAATGATCTAATTCTTGGCAGAAAGTCAAATAAATTAGTAAATAATTTAGAACTTAGCTGATGAATTTTCTACTGGCTTTCTATTTGAAAGCTCCATAAGGTCATAGTTTAACTAGTCTTCTATAACTGAAGAAGGATCAAGTATTTCCTGCCACAGGAAAAGCATTTTCAAAAGATTTATTTTTATTTCCTTTGTTGGCATGCACCAGTTTCTTAGCAACCTGGCATTCATAACCTTCAAATCCACTCATGAGACTGTGTGTCCATTAAACTCCATTTAGGTTATTTGAAATGATTCTAACAACCTGGCTCTTTGCTCATCAATAAAGTGTATACATCTATATGTTGACATTTGCTCACTCCATAGTTGGGGTGTTGGGGTTACCACTGAGTGGCTAAAGTGGACCAATTGTGGAGTCAAGGATTCCTATCCTAAGTTAAGGATGCTAAAGCTATCTTCCTTCCAGAAAAAAAGGAAAGAAAAGGAAAGAAAAAAGAAAAGAAAAGAAAACAGACTTCATTTTTTAAACTCTTCTCTAGTTAATTCTCACTCCACTGAGATTCTATATTTTTTACATTTCTCAATTGTATGATGATTCATAATTTCATTGTAAGTCTTGTAATTTGGAGGCTCCTGTCAGTTGAATGTGAGGATCTACACTCTACCAAGGAAAGAGTGACAGGAAATGTGCTTGAGCCTGGTGTGTGTATAGCTACATATATGCACCTGGGTGTTTGTCTGTGTGTGTGTCTATGGTGTCCCTGTAAGTGACTGCATGTGCGTGTGTGTGCATGTGTAAGTGTGTGTGTCTGTGTGCACATGTGCATGAATACATGTATAAGTGTGTGTCTGTGTGCTTGTGTGTGTCTAACTTCATGTGTACATCTATGTGTTTGGCATGGGTGTGCTTTTGTGTGTGTGTACATGTATGTGTGTGTGTGATTGGCTGCAGGAAGATATACCCCAGATGCTCTAAGATCTCAGATGTAATTAAAGACACATTTATTGAGATATAACTCTAATTATCTTTGTTGACTTTCTTATTAAAAACAAAGAACCACAGAAGACTTATAAGATTTATCTTTGTTAAAAGCTACATTAATCTTGGTCTTTAATTGGAGTTCAATGAAAGGTTAACTGTGTTTTCATTTAGTAGTCTCTCCAGAAAGCAAAGAGCCCATCTTCCAAAGGAAGGCTTTGACTTATGTTGATTTTATCTTCTCATAATTTACCAAAAAAGCAAATGGAGAAAGTCCCTACTTCTCAAAGTTTCTAATATTGTTTTCTTCTAATATTGAGATGGCTGCCCCATTCATTCACTCAGTTTTCTGTAGATTCATGATGCTTCTCATGGTCAGTGATCATGTCTCCTGATAACTTAAGGCTAAAGAAATTACTCATAATTTCTTTAACAGACTCTGAATTTTCTCAGAAGCTCTTGTAATCACAACTTTTTTTTGATGCTGTGTGTGTGTGTGTGTGTGTGTGTGTGTGTGTGTGTGTGTGGTGTCTATATGGTCAGCATTATAAGAGCTGTGTCGCAGACTCCTGTGAACAGAAAGGTGATTTGGCTTTTCCCTGCTTGAGATTGCACAACCGAAACACTCACTGCCAAGATGTTGCTTCAGAAGCAGTGATGCATGGGGGATCACAGAGATTTCCTGCTGGGTCATTTTGCGAACAACACCCCTCCTTTTGTGGAACATGGATCCCCTATGCAATGCTTCTGCATTATAAAGGAAAATTTGCACTCCTCTGCTTCTTCAATGGCTCTCGGAAATAAATTTGACACAGTCATTCAGCTTTATCAACGAACAAATGCCTTCTTTACTCTTTATATTCTTTCTACATTCCTTGTGAATGTTTGGAAGCTGTGTGTTAAACAAAGTAAGATACCCCAGAAATCTTTGGAAGAATCAAACCAGATGTTCAGAAGTACCCTTTAAAAAAATCAGATTTCAGCTGAATATAGTTTTAAGTTTGTCAGCAGAAATTACTGACACAATATTGAAGTGGGGCAACAGCATGTCTGCAAACTGAGTTGACCAATATGATGACAGTAATGCCTGTCATTGATTGGGACTGCTGTTGATAACATTGTTTTTAATCTACTAGTACCTAAGAGTTAGCCCTTCGAGTTTACAGCTAGTACACTTGAAGACTCTGAAGAATGGAGCTCTGCTAAATCAGAGCCTTTAGACAAAATAAATATTGAGCTTTGTTTCTAGATTCAGAGTATAAGAACAAATAACTCCAGCCTTCAGGAGTGAGCTGAACGTTTTCCAAAGACATTTCCAGGTAAAGGATAGTTCTTGGAAACACATCACTGATCACAAAATGCTAAAAACTGTCTTGAAATTAACCAGTATTCTTTCGAATCCTAGGTTTAAAACAGCTAAGCTTCATAATATTAATCTATAACTTTATAAATTTTGATGATATAGTAGAATATTTTAAAAGGAAAAAGAGGAAAACCTATAATGTTTGTGTGTTAATTTCCTTGGTAGGTTCAGACTGTAAGCACCCACTTGGTGCTATGCTAAAAGCTTTGGAGTACATATATCAGCAAAGAATGTGTCTATATAATCCTGATGTGCACACACATGTGGTTATATGTATACATTGCTCTGAAAATCTATCAAATTTGAAAACATTCTAGTGATTAACTCTCTAAATCTGGACAGCCTAGAAGAATCACACTGAAAGGTGGTATAAAATAATATCAATGTCATTATCAAAAGAATATTCTGGAACCTAGTAAAAGTTACTGATTATGGAAATTTTCCTTTAATGAGATAAATTATGTATCCAGGTTACTTTTTGTCCTTTTGACACAAAACTAATCACCTAGGAAGTTAGAACCTATTTGAAGAATCGCCACCACTATCAGATTGGCTTGTAGGCATTTCTATGGAGCGTTTTCATGACTGATAATTGATGTGGGAGGGACTAGCCCATTGTGGGCAGTGTCTTCTGTGAGCAGATATTCTGAGATGTTTAAGAAAGCAAGCTGAGCCTGGAGATGCTGGCATGTGTCATTAATCCCAGAACTCTGTATGTAGGTAGAGGCAGGTGGATCTCTGTGAGTTCCAGGTCAGCCTGGGCTACAGAGTGAGTTCCAGTAAAGGTGCCAAAGCTACACAGAGAAATCCTGTCTCGAAAAAAACAAAAAAGAAAGAAAGAAAGAAAGAAAGAAAGAAAGAAAGAAAGAAAGAAAGAAAGAAAACAACAACAATAATAGTAACAGTAACAATAATAAAATAAAAAAAATTGAAAAAGACTGCTGAGTCAATCATGGAAAGCAAGTCAGAAGGCAGCATCCTTCTGTGGTCCCTGCTCTGAGTTCCTCCAAGGATGGACTGTGATTGGTAAATGTAAGAAAATTAAACCCTTTCTTCCCTCTAGGCGCTTTTGGTCATATGCTTATCTCAGAAACAGAAAGCAGTGTAGGGCAAGGTGTTTCTAAGAATTCATCTGATATATAATCAAGCACATGGGTTAGTTAGGTGGTTCAGTGGGTAGCCGGACTTACCACCAAGCTTGACAACCTGGTTTCAATCCCAGGAGCCCATGTGGTAGAGGAAAAAAATTGGCTCCTACAGAAACAGCAATACATAACAAATAACTCAGGTAAAAGATATCGATCAAGGCGTGGTGTGTCAGAGTATAAGGTCAGAAACTCTTTGTCAATATGTAAAGGTATTTACTGCTGAGGACTGAAAAGGCCAACTGCAGAATAGCTTCCAGACAAACCAGACATTCAAAATATCACATTATCAGCTATATTCATAGATCAGTGCCTAGCCCAATCATTATCAGGCAGGCTTCCTCCAGCTGCTGATGGGAGCAGATGCAGAGACCCACAATAAAACATTAGGCAGAGCTCAGGGAACCCCACAGAAGAGGTAGGAGGAGATTGTAGGAATCAGAGAAGCTGAGGACACCAGGGGAACACGGCCCAGGCCACAGAATCAACTAAAAGCAGGGCCCATAGGAGCTCACAGAGACTGAAGTGACAATCACAGATCCCTTAGGGTTCTGTGCTGGATTCTCTGCATACATGTTGCAGCTGTTCCTCTTGGGGTTTTTGATGACTTCTCTTGGTGGAAATAAATCAAGAGTGTATGCTAGCTATATATTTTTAAGTACTTATTATGTCTTCATTGATATAGAGTACATAAAAATGATATACAAAGTAGTTTTGCCTTGAATACTTTTGTTATAAAGACAATGTTGGGGTGCTCCATAAGACTGATTTGTCAATTTCAAGTGTTTGTTTCCTACCCTTATGGTTGTATTATGACTTATCACTAAAACACTACTGTATGTAAGCAATGCAAAGTGTCATATGTGAGAGTCACATAGCTCTAACTCTGAAGTAAACACTGGAGGAAAGGTGTCTTGAGGTCACTGCCACTCCTCTGTGAGCTGCTATTGTTTTAATACAAAGAGACAATGTGGTGGTATTGTGTTCCCCAAAATATTGTGTACCCTAATAAACTTATCTGAGGTCAGAGAATAGAAGAGCCACTAGATATAGAGGCCAGAAAATGGTGGCACACGTGCCTTTAATCCTATCA
>CABHPH010119538.1:465-14389 GCA_902168325.1 Peromyscus nudipes
GTGGTAGTCCTTATGAGATTTCTTTGCCAACCTTTTCAGACAAGACCATCATCATGTGGAAGCTGACCAGGGACGAGACGAACTATGGCATCCCACAGCGTGCTCTGCGAGGTCACTCCCACTTTGTTAGTGATGTTGTTATCTCCTCTGATGGCCAGTTTGCCCTCTCAGGCTCCTGGGATGGAACACTGCGCCTCTGGGATCTCACAACGCAAGTAGCTGCTTTGGGACCTTGGGGGAAAGCTGGGCAAAATTGAGGTAGATTCTCTAGGGTGTGGTATCCCCTTGGAAACTGGTCCTTTTGTGGAGGGTGGGTTAAGATGTTGGGGTGTCGGCCTCCTTTCTTGGAGTAGCTGAGGGCTGGTCTGGTCTAGTTGAACATTTTTTTTTAACCAGCACTCTATCTATTAAAACAATGTTTCATCTCGAGAGTTGTCCTAGATTGGCATTTGTCAGGTGTAATAGAGGATCCTAGTGATGACAAGAAGACATTGTCAACCAATCCCCACAAGGGAATGAGGACATGTCCTGCAATTCTGAATGGGTTCTCTGGCACACACCAGGCATAGGTTGTATAGGACCTAAGCCACATGTGAGCCGTGTGAAGTGATAGAGAATACTGGGTCAAGGATACCAAGAAAGGGATCTGACTGTAAATGGATCTAGAAAGTGACCAGGTTCTCCCTCTTAGGGGCACCACCACAAGACGATTTGTAGGCCATACTAAGGATGTGCTGAGCGTTGCCTTCTCCTCTGACAACCGGCAGATTGTCTCTGGATCCCGAGACAAGACCATAAAGTTATGGAATACTTTGGGTGTCTGCAAGTACACTGTCCAGGTAAAATGATGGAAGTAGTAGGAGCTACAAGTTAGAGATTATCTCCCATCCCCTGAGGATTTTGTTGGCTGTTTTTGAGATGGGTTCCTCACTATGTAGCCCTGGTTAGCCTAGAACTCAGATCTGATTCTTTAACTTTTTGCAGTAATGTGCCATCTGGGATTGTGGTTATTGTTTCTTTTTGTTTGTTTGTTTGTTTGTTTTTTTTTTCCCCTCATGTTTGCTCATGAGTGGCATGGAACTCAGGTGATTTTTCTCTTGAGTTAGGGCATGGAACCCTAAGCCAAGGCATCAATTGGGCAGGCCCTTCCTTGCACATGAGCAAAAACCCAGATGTGTCCCATAACTTCCCTAAGGGTTAGGTGATCTTAAACCTCCCATCTACCTCCTGGAGGTGTGTTTAAGTACTTGGGGCTACATGCCAGGTGGAGCAGTGATGACTCCAACATGCCATCTGAGTTGCAATGCTGAAATCCAGAGGCTGTTTCTGAGCTGCGCCTGGCCCTGTACTCCATGGGGAGTGGGTAAACTCTGGAGGCATCCTAGGACTCAAACACAGGTCAACAAGCTTGACATGTCTTTACCAACTGTTGTGTTCATCTTGAAGGAAAGGTTCAGGTTCTGAGGAAGTGAGAGTGCTGTTGTCCCCCTTAGTTACCTGCAGTCTGGGAAAGACTGCTTCCTCTTACCTTAGCCTCTATCTTCTGCAGGATGAGAGTCATTCAGAATGGGTGTCTTGCGTCCGCTTCTCTCCGAACAGCAGCAACCCTATTATCGTCTCCTGTGGATGGGACAAGCTGGTCAAGGTGAGCATGGCCCTATTAGAAATCCAAAATGTGTTCCCGTTCTTCTCAGATGGTAGTGTGAACTCCAGTTTGGAATCTTTTGCAGATTACCTTGACTTTGACTTTCGATGGTTTGTCGTAGTACATCAGGGATTTGATTTGATTTTTGAGGCCAGGTCTCACTCTGTCCCTATCTGGCCTGTCATCCAGGCAGGCCTCAAATTAGCAATCTTCCTGTCTCAGCCACCCAAGTATTGGTACTACATAGGCTTGCACCAGAAGCCTGTTCAGATACACCTTTAAAGATGTTGTCCCTTTCTTGTTGAATGTAGACCATAATCCTGGTCACCCATGGACCCCTGCTTTTCTAGGTATGGAATTTGGCTAACTGCAAGCTGAAGACCAACCACATTGGCCACACTGGCTATCTGAACACAGTGACAGTCTCTCCAGATGGATCCCTCTGTGCTTCTGGAGGCAAGGTATTTGGGGGTTCGTCATTTTCTTTAAGGAGAATGCTTTTATCTGATAGCATGCACCAGTTAAAAGATTAGCTAAACTTCAGGAATGTTTGTGAGCATTATCCTAAAATATGTAGAAAGATATACCAAAGAAGTTTTCCTTTAAAAGTAAGTTGTTTTTCATGTGCGTTTAAAAGTAAGTTGGTGTAAGTATTGTGCATTAGAGGGAAAGGCTTAGGAGCGTGAACATGGACACTTGAGTCATTAACTGTCCTAACTCACCTTTTCTATCTGTCCAGGATGGCCAGGCTATGCTCTGGGATCTCAATGAAGGCAAGCACCTTTACACACTAGATGGTGGAGACATCATCAATGCCTTGTGTTTCAGCCCCAACCGCTACTGGCTCTGTGCTGCCACCGGCCCCAGTATCAAGATTTGGGTAAGTGTGGTCTGTTGTGCAGGATATTGATTGCACTGTCAGAAATCTTTTCCTTGACAGTTTGAAGCATTGGGTGACATCTGCCTAATGAAAGGGACTGCCTATATATAGCAGTTTGTTGAATGTAATAATTGCCATTTGGGCCAAAGTAATTTTCTTGTGAGAGGCTATTCTGTCTGCATCTACCCACTAGATAAGTTAACAGCCACACACCATGAAGACAACCAAAAACAGTCCCGCCCATAGTATCTCTAATACATGAGAGACCTAAATTCAATCCCTAGAACCATTTTTAGAAAAGACCTTCCCTATGCTTCTAGTATCAGCTTAGATTCAATTTAGTGATTTTATTAAGGGATTATTAGACAACTAAAAGACTGGGGCTTACTATGTAAGCTAGACTGACCTTGTAGCTCAGATAGCCTGCTTCTACCTCCTTAGGCATGCACGCCCCACCACAAAGTTGCTGTTTTGGGCCCCATCTGTTTCTGTACTTTGAACATTTGTGGCCTTTCCTGGGTGAATGTGGTGCCCCTTTTTAGTTGGTGGCATTTGTTTTTATTTTTACATTTTGGACAGTGTGTAGCCTAGGCTGACCTCAAATTCTGTAGCCATTTTTTGTGTAGGGTAATAATTGGAGTTGAACCTGGGGCCTTGCACGTGCTAGGCAAGTGCTGTACCAAAGGATAAGCCCAACTTTTTTTTTTTTTGGACTTATTTTTATGAGGTGTCATAATCTGTTGGAAATCTGAATTGTAAGTGGTCTTTTTAAAAATAGTTCATTATTATATGGTACACGTGGATCCAAGATAACTGGCCCATAGCCAGGCACTTCTGTCTCCATCATAGTTTAAGTTGTCAGGCAAGGCACTTTAATTTGTGCCTTAAGTCCATCGTTACAGGTGTCCTTACCTGGTCGGTCTGTTCTCAGGACTTGGAAGGCAAGATCATAGTAGATGAACTGAAGCAAGAAGTTATCAGCACCAGCAGCAAGGCAGAGCCACCCCAATGCACCTCCCTGGCATGGTCTGCTGATGGCCAGGTAAGTACTTCAGTCTGCCAGCTCAGCTTCCAGCTCTTGTCTCCCTTGCTCTTCACAGGCACAAGACCAATATCAACACAAGTGAAATGAAAATAAACCAGGTTGATTTAGGATAGACTGGTTAGATGTGGAGAATGTTAAATATATGTATTTCTGTCTGGGGAAAGATGATGTGGAGTTGTTAATCTGTAAACTGTAATAGGCTGAAAACTGCCTGGATCTGTATGGCAAGCCGTTTTTCTTCCTCTGGAATATACACTTAGCCTGTCACAGACAAGTTTTGGGCTACAGAATTCGTTGCTGGGCGTGACCCTGCTGTCATTCTCTTTTACAGACTCTGTTCGCTGGTTACACAGACAACCTGGTGCGAGTGTGGCAAGTGACGATTGGTACCCGCTAAAAGTTTTTAACAGAGTTTTAGAAATAAAACTGGCTTTCTGAAACTGCTTTCAGTTATGGTTTTTAGGAAGTATCTTTGTGTGCTAGTGAAACAGTCTGCTATAAATTGAAGTGAAGCTTACCCTACCCTTCTATAATTTGTAATTCACCTATGAATTCCACACTTGCCCAGTCCTACATGATACTACACCCCTTACCTTTCCCCTCCCACAAATCCTTGCAGTTTTGGTCCACATTGTTCTTTCATTGCATATGAGTTTGCCTGCATGTGGCTGTGCCAGAGGGTGTTAGGGAAATGGAATCATAGGTGTTGAGAACTAAGCCCTTATTCACTGTTCATTGAGCCATTGGTTTTTCAAGTCAGGGTTTATCCATAAGTGTACCGAAACTGCTTCTGCCCTCCATTACTGGGATTAAAGGTGCCACAAGATAGTGTGTTAATATATATTGCCCTCAAACTCAAGAGGCCTACCTATTTCTGCCTTCCTCCATGGTGTGTTTCATTATCCTGGCTTGTTTGCCACTTAAAGCCTATTTTAACCTGTAAGCAGTAACAGCCGAGTTTATTCAATGCCACATCCCCCAACTAGGCACTTTCTGAAATTTAGTCTCAGCCTGCACATAAAAGTTGACTCTGATCCCAGCACTTGGGAGGCAGAGGCAGGCGGATCTCTGTGAGTTCGAGGCCAGCCCAGGCTACCAAGTGAGTTCCAGGAAAGGCGCAAAGCCTCGAAAAACAAGTTGATTCTGTATGGGCTGCCCATAGCATTGGGAGCCAGGAGTTATACATACGTCCTAGGCCCCTAGGACCAGGGGGTTAAGAAGGGTTGGTTCCATGGGGCCAACCTGCCTCAAAAGACAACAGGCAATCTTGTGTGACAGCTAAGAAAGGAGGGGGTGGAGCTCTAAACAGCTCTAGGAATCTGTATGGAAAGGCATTTCTGAAGCATGCCAGCTGCTTCTAAAGAAAGACTCCACAACAGCAGCAAATAAACACTTTATTTCTGCAACACAACCCATCTTTTCCCCCAAGAACATGAATTGACCTCAGCCACCAAAGCAGAGGACAAAAGCTGTTAAGTGACAGAAGGCAAGGGGTTACTAGAAAAATAGATTATACCCAAGGCTCTCCCAAGGATCCAGACCCCTGTCCAAGCACCCCAACAGGGCTTACCAAATGGAACTAAAAAGTGTGGAGAGAGGCCAGAAACTGAAAATGAGGGGAAAGAGCCTGGCAGTGAAGACTTGGAGGAGGGGTAAGGTGTGAGGAGCTTAGCTCCTAAATAAGAAAGCTGTAAGACGGAGAGAAAATAATTTATTGGGTCATGTAATAGTGTGCGGTGTCAAGTCGACCATTCCAGATGTCACTGAAGCTAAATTCTGGCCAGTCTATGGAGGTAGAAATTGGGGGTGGAAGGAAAGCTTAGAGTTCCTACTTCCCCAAGAAAAGTAGACTTTACATAGCTCTACCCTTTTGCCCAGCCTGCCTTCCCACAAAAGCTTCCAAATCCCTTAGCTGGGGCTTGCCCAAACCCTCCAGCCTCAGAAATGACAAGGGTTGAAGAGTAGATGTGGAAAAGGGGAGGAATAAAATTATAATCTTCACTCATCCCCCTACTCAAACTGGGACCCAGAGCTGGACTGAGCTAGGCAGACAGGGAGGGAAGATCAAGCAGCTGTTCTCATTATCAGGGACCCATGCAGGCCTGTCAGATAGACAAAGTAGGTGAGAGAAGACTGAGCTGGAGGGAGTCTAGGAAGTTGTTTAGGCTCCTAGAGGGAGAAGCAGCCTAGGTTCAAGGGGGAGCAGGAAGCAACTCAGTAACAAACAGTGGGAGGAGCCTGAGCTCACAATAGAGTGGGCAAACATCCACCACCACCCGCCCCCCCAGCAGTGACTGGAGGGGCCCCTGCGGGTGGCAGGCTGATCAAGGGCAGAGCTTGATGCGGGTGCCCTTGGAAAGCACCCGGAAGAAAGGGAAGACACGCTCGCCAAGGAAGGCAGCTGAGAAGGTGTGCACGTGGGCTAGGGTATCTGCATTGTAGAATCCCAGTCGCCCAGCCTCATAGTCCAGGTAAACGCCAAAGCGCCGTGGTTTCTCACATGGGCTCAGCAGTGTCTGCTCTGTTGAGCTCTGTGCCTGGTATCGTTTGCCGTGGGTACCCACACACCACACTTCCCGCTGGAGCAGGAGCTGCTGAGGCAGGTGGAGCCGGCGGCGGCGATGGTGATGGCGTGAGGAGCTGGCATCCCCACTGCTAACAGATGACCCCCCAGAACTCACTTTTTCTTTATGATGGGTTGATTCACGGGCAGCACCTACTGCCCAGCCCCGCCGCCCACCCACCTCTACCTCCCAGTAGTGACGGCCAGAGCGGAAGCCCTGGGCCCCTAGTACACAGCAGTCAGCTGAGAAGCGCTTGGAATGTTCAGGAACCTCCTGCCGACGTTCTGCCAGGCGGACCCCACGACGATCAGGGGACAACATAAGGGCTGGGTGAGCTGTGTCTGGGTCCAGCGTCAGGTCCACTTGGAAAGAGGAAAAACCAATATAGCAGAGCTAAAAACACCTCATCCCTCACAGGCTCACCAATGTCCTTTCCACCTCTATCCTCCCCTTCAACCCCATTCAACTCTTCTTAGCTCCCACCCGTATTGGAGGCCAAGCTCCGGATCTATGGGTTCTAGCCTTCACCCTAATTCTACCACCTGCCGACCTTCCCCTATCCCTTTTTTCCACCTCACCTACCCAAAACAGCTGGACTACCATAAAAGCAACTCTTTCCTTGAACACTCAGAGTAGCCACCATTAGAGTCTACTCCATCCCAGCTCCCCAAACCTCAACTCAGACCTGTACAAAGGAAGGTTATTGATCTCCTTACCTCTTGCAGCCTGACAGAACATCCGGCTCATTTTCCTCACAATGGCGTCTGTCAGGAAGTCGTGGCTATGGGGTTGGCCTGGGTCAGGGGACCAAATCTCTGGGGGCTGCAACTGTATCTCTTCACACCTGAAGGAGGGGGACCAGGTAGGGGGTGGGAACATGATATTCCCAGAGTAAAGAACAAAAGCTAGCAGGGAAGAAGTGGAGGGTCTAAGAAGCAGAAACTTAGGTCCTGGGGCGGGGGAGGGGAGAGGAGAAAGGGCGGGAAAGAGGAAAGCAAGTCTCAAGAGGCAGGAATGGGGAGCCAGACACTACTGGGTCACAAAGGGTAGAGTGGGAACACACCTATTGAAAGTCTCCTTGATGTCCTGGGAATAACAGAGAAAGAGAAAGAAAGTGTCAGCTGCACAAGGTTCACTGCTCTCTCCCAGTCTCCAGCTAGAGAAAGGTCTGAACTTGAACAGGAAGGGAGAAAGCAGCACTTTCCAGGACCACAATAAATATGAATACTCCTCAGTTACCCTGCTACCACCAGACCTAATACATCTCACCCTGCCCTAAGCCCCAGTAACAGAATTTTCACAATCTGACCCAGGTACCTTTCTCAAGCTATCACTCTTCTGTCAACTCTTAAGCCCCTATCTCTAACAGCATCTGCCTTCTTTAGGTATGACTGGCACATACATCACATTCAATACTGTAACTAGCCTCAAAAAAATGTCTGATCTTCAGATTAAAAGAGTTGGGATTCTTCCCAGTGAGGAACAGACAGTTCTGGGTAGTGGTTGGTGAGCACTGCCTAACAGGACAAAAAGGGAGCTGGGAGTGTGGAGCAGGGTAGACAGGGACAGTGCTCACCTGCAGCAGCCGCAGGCCCCCCTGCTGGCTCCGTTCTTGGGCCTCAGCTAGCAGGCGGCTTAGCTGGGCAGCCTGCTCCTCAAGACGGTTGGCTGCTGCTCCTGCACGTCCCAACTGAGCTTCATGCATCTCTCGGAGGCGGCGCTCTAGTCCTGCCTGCTCCTCAGCCAGAAACCGTGTTAGGCGCCCAAACTCTGAGGCCACCGCTGCCAGCTCTGACTTCATCTGGCTCTGGAAAGATGCAAAGGCAGACATGGAGACATAGTCAGTGGTTATGAGCACTGTCTGATCTTCCAGAGAACCCCAGTTTGATTCCCAGCATCCACATGGCAGCTCACAACCATGGAAATGCAATGCTCTCTTTTGACCTCTATGGTTACCAATCATGCACATGGATCCATATACACAATGCAGGCAAAACACCCATACACTAAAATAAATTTTAAAAATTAAAAATTGGAGAGATGCAAAGGGAATGGAGGCCACCACCTGAATGCACAGAAAGGTAAGCTTGCAGTTTTCTCTCTGCTGACTCTCAATCTCAGGCAAGAAGCCTCATGATCCCTTACTCCACCAAGTCCTGGCCAGGAATAGAAAGAGAGGTTTCTTTCTCCCCATCTCATCTTACTGTACCACTGTGATAGCACAAACCTGGCATACTGGTCCAAATTCACCAACTGTTTTCTGGAATACTTATCTCTGCCCTATTTAATTTTCCTTTCTAATGGAAGCTTACATGTTCCAAAGGAGCCTCTCTCCTCTCCAGATCTGTGTAGCAATAACTCCATATCACTGTCTCTCTCCATAATATATGGTATTGGAGATGTTGTTATAATGGAGATGGGCTGGGGGAACGTGTGGAGGTCAGAGGACAACTTGCTGGAGTTGGTTCTCTCCTTCCACCACATGAGTCCCAGGGATTAAACTCAGGTTGTCAAGCTTGGTAGCAGACTCTCCCTTTACCCACCGAGTCATCTTGCCAGCGAAGTTGTTTTGTTTTTGAGACAGAGTCCTGCTTTGTAGCCCAGGCTGGCCTCAAAATCACAATTCTCCAGCTTCAACCTCCAGTTTGCTAGTTTAAAGATAAAAGCTGCATGCCCAGCTTTGTATTATCTTTTAAAATTCTCCATATGTCCTCACAGATAGGACCTGTGCATGCCTGTTGGCCACACTGCCACTAGAGGCTTGCACAATGCCAACCACAGGTAGGTACTTGGTAAGAATTTTTTTTTTTAAAGATTTATTTATTATGTATACAAAAGAGGGTACCAGATCTCATTACAGATGGTTGTGAGCCACCATGCAGGTGCTGGGAATTGAACTCAGGACCTCTGGAAGAGCAGTCGGTGCTCTTGACCTCTGAACCATCTCTCCAGCCCCAAGAATTTTTTTTTTTTTTTTTTTTTTTTTTTTTTTGGTTTTTCGAGACAGGGTTTCTCTGTGTAGCTTTGTGCCTCTCCTGGAGCTCACTTGGTAGACCAGGCTGGCCTCGAACTCACAGAGATCCGCCTGCCTCTGCCTCCCGAGTGCTGGGATTAAAGGCGTGCGCCACCAACGCCCGGCTCAAGAATTTTTTTGAAATTAGTAAATAAGAGAATTCAGGAAGCTGGGCGGTGATGGCGCACGCCTTTAATGCCACAACTCGGAGGCAGAGCCAGGCAGGTCTCTGTGAGTTCAAGGCCAGCCTGTCCTACAGAGCGAGATTCAGGACAGGCACCAAAAATACAGAGAAACCCTGTCTGGGGGGGGGTTGTGTGTGTGGGAGGGGGGTCAGGAAGCAAGACCTGGAGAAAAGATGGACGTAAGGGCTCATGCCTATAATACCAATACTTTTAAGGCTGAAATAAATGGATTACTCCACATTTGAGGCCAGCTTGGGCTATAATATAAAATCCTGTCTCAAAACACAAAAGGAAGATGCTACAAAATTAAGTCCTGACCCTCAGGAGTCAGTTGCCACAGAATAGTCACTCAAATTCTTTACAAACTCTTCTGTAAAGGTGCAAACATACACTTAGGGGCCAACAGGTAAAGTACTTTGTAGGTATAGTTGTTCCTAGACATTCAAGTGAGTCTGGTTCCAAGAGACCCAAATCAGCCGATCTGCAAATCCCTTATATAAAATGGCGTAACTGTATATCCTCCCATATACTTTAAATGTCTCATAATACCCAATACAATGTAAATACTACCAAACAGCTATATTTTACTTGTGGTGGTTTGCATGAGAATGAGCCCCATAGGCTCATATATTTGAATACTTGGCCTATACTAGGTCCCCAGTTGGTGGAACTGTTTGGGAGGATTAGAGCTATGACCTAGTTAAAGGAAGTGTGTCACTGCAAGTGGACTTTAGAAGCTGTGGCCTTGTTGAAGGCATGTCGCCCAGGATGGGCTTTGAGATTTCAAAAGCCTATACAATTCCCTGTTAGCCTCCTCCACTCTGAACCATGAGAACCAATAAACATTTTATAAGTTGCCTTTTATCATCATGTTTCTTCACAGCAATTGAAAAGTTACTAAGACAACACTGTATACTTTTTTAAAGACTGGCCGGCAGTAGTGGCACATGCCTTTAATCCCAACATTTGGGAGGCAGAGGCAGGCAGATCTCTGAGTTCAAGGCCAGCCTGGTCTATAGAGCAAGTTCTAGGACAGCTGGGCTATGTAGAGAAACCCTGTCTCCAAAAACCAAAAAAAAAAGTCTATATATGTTAAGTACTGATGCTATTTTTTTCTCTTGAAGGACTACATGAGGTAGAATACAAGCTATATTTAGTATCTTATAACAACAGAAAACTGCCTAGTCCCAACCCATTTGCCTGGGCTAGACCATTCTGAATGATAACCACTTTTTCCATCAATATTACTCTAGACAAAGATTATCAAAGAAAGAGATCCCAGCATACATTCTCTATAACTCAGAGGACTCTAAAAGTATTAGCTTGGGCAGCTGGACAGAGGCAGAATGATTCCCCATTTACCAATTCTTCTTATAGCTCATTGTGATTGGCATTTCACAGAAGTGAGTCCCTAATGTGCAGATGGCACTACTATGGGTTGTAGATGTGGCAGGGCCTGGACTTGGTAAGAGGTAAGAGGGAAAGGACATCCTCATTTGATGGCTGAAGCTTAGCTTGGCCACAGTACCAGTCCATTCCAGCAAGACCTGCTAGCCTTCTAAAAACAGACAGGAAATGAGGGAATGAGACTCCTTGGAGAAGGGTGAATAAATGTAAAAGGGCTGAGAACACTGGGAAAGAGGACAGGAGGTATCTGCAATGCTAATAATCATAAATTCTTCCTTTTCCTAACAGGACTGCCTTTCTTCCAGGGCACAGCAAGCCTTTCAGACCACACCCCTTAGTGTTCAGGGCAGTTCTGCCTGCCATCTGTGTGTATCCTGGGACTTGGTACTCTTCTGGCAACTGTTGTATGTATTTGCTCACTTGCTTTCTATGCTATCAAGAGTCAGGGGCTGGGTGTACTCTGTAGCTTTAACAACCAGCCTCAACAAGCCAGGCCCAAGTTTTCACTACATTTTACAAACTAGAAAGAAACGTGTTTCCAAACTCTGAAGGCCACATCACCTCCGATATCACACACCTCCAGGCCCTGGCTATCCTTTCTTCAGGGACAGTCATTCTATGTGATAGCTCTTTCTTACCCTGACGACAGAATCAGTCAGCCCATCCACAGACATCACCTACCTTCAGTTCTGTCATCCGCCTCTCCTCCTTGGCCTTCATCTTCTGCACAGCCTCTAGGTGCTTCCTAAGTGGTTCCACGTGACTTTGTAGCTTGGCCTAAGGGAGCAGAAAAGGGAAGGTTAGTCAGGGGGATGATGAGCCTACATCACCTACAGAGCCTCTCTCTCTCCAATACTCCCTACAAGGGAGACTTAATGCCTGGTGTTACCTGGTGTCAAATAAGCCCTTCCTCCCACACCCCTTCTCTCAGATGACCATAAATGCCTCCAACTCTCCCCTGCACTCATGATGCAGAAGCCCAGTGCAAGCCTTGAGAGGCTGCATCTTTATGGCTACGGAACTCCATTCTCCACAGCTGACATAACATGGCTTAAGCTACTCACCATCCACAGGAATATTCCTGCCTTTGGTCCCTTCCACTTGATTAAATCATCTTCCTCAACATCTAAAATCTAAACACTTTTCTGGAGATTGTGTGTGCCTATGCTAAAAGTTTTGTTTTGTTTTCAAAATAGGGTTTCTCTGTGTAGCCCTGGCTGTCCTGGATTTCAATATGTAGACAAGGCTTAAAGTGGTTCTCTGCTACTTTGAAAATATAAACCCCACATTTCTAATGTCACTTCGTCCCGTCACCCCCTCATGTTGTGACATCATGCTATTCCCTTGGCCTGGGATTACCATACTCCACTTAATCCAAGGTATTCCACCTTTACAACTTAGCTTCCTGAGCATGATTCTGACTCTACCTATGGAACTTGAAAAGAGTCTATACTACCAGAGCAGTGGTTCTCAACCCTCTCAATGCTACAACCCTTTAATACAGTTCCTCATGTTGTGGTGACCCCCTAACCATAAAATTATAACTTTTATAACTGTAATTTTGCTACTGTTGTGAATTTGATATGCAGAATATCTGGTATTCCACCCCTGTGAAAGGATGATTTATTCCTCCAAAAGGGTCGTGACCCTCAGATTGAGAGCCACTATTCCAAAGCATAAACAGTTTTACAGATGTGCTTTCCAGGAATTACAGGGTCCTTCACCCTCACTTTTCTTTCCTGGGGCAGAGTCTCATATAGCCCAAATTAGTCTGGAACTTGTCTTATAGCTGAGGATGACCTTGAACTTCTCATCCTCCTACTTCTACCTCCCTGGTGCTGGGATTGTCATTTTACTTAGTTTCTAGGTCCTGTTTGCTTTGTTTTCCATTCAATTGCCATCACATGAAAAACAAAAGCCCTTTCTTCTTTTAGCTACAATTCTAACAGCAATCAGATACATGAGCTTTCCATTCCAAGGATTTATAGCCATGTCTTTTTCCTTAAGGGGTGTTGAAGAGACCATGATGGCTATAATAAACTCTGCCTTTTGCTCTTTCCCTTTTTTTATGTCTTCTCCTTATGACTTGCCCCCTCCTTTTCATTAGGGGAAAACACAGGATGGACCTCAAGCCTAGCTCTAGGAAAACCAAAACTGCATCTAGGTGATTTGAGGCAAGCCATGCTTCCATTTTCCTTTAAATGTCAACCTCACCAACAGCAAACTTAGCAAAGTTTCTGACATATGGGAAAGATCAATCAACATTACCCAGCATTTGCTAACTATGGCAGTGAGCGGCCAGTGACATCCTGATAATGACCCATGAACTAAAAAGATAAGTGACCCTGAGTACAAAAGGCAATTGTTACACAACTGGTTGTAGGAAGTATCAGAGGAGTAATAAATCAGTCATTCCATTAAACAGTATACACAAAATTATGCCTTTTGATATTATTGCTATTTCTCCATAGTACAGTCGTTTCTACTCCATCAATTCAGAATTTACAAAGCTTTAATTTACCCTTTAGTATTTGTCTAAATTGACAAACTGCAAGCATGAATCCAAATAGAATATTACAGGGGGTTGGTTTTGTTTGAAATAATGTCTCACTATGCAGCATGGCTGACATAGTACTTGCTGTATAGTTCAGGCTGGCCTAAAACTCACAGAGATCCGAGAGCTTCAGCCTCTAGAGTGCTACGATTAAAGGTGTATGCCACCACACCTGGCCCCTTTTCTTTTTTTAAAACAAGCTCTCTGAGCTGGCAAGATGGTTTAGCCAGTAAAGGCTTGTGGCTAAACCTGATGATGAGCTCAATCCATTCGACACAATGTGGAGGAAGGAACCAATTTGCATGTTCTTACACTCACACAAAATAAAAACATAATAAAGCCAAGAGTGGTGGCTCACGCCTAGAAAGGAAGCTCAGTGAGTTCGAGACCAGCCTGATCTACATATCGAGTTCTAGGACAGCAAGGGATATAAAAACCCTGTCCCCAAAACCAAAAATGAATAAATAATATAATTTAAAAAAAAAAAAGCCAGCTGTGGTGGTGCACATCTTTAATCCCGGAGGCAGAGGCAGGCAGATCTCTGTGAGTTCAAGGCCAGCTTGGTCTACAGAGTGAATTCCAGGATAGGTTCCAAAGCTACACAGATAAACCCTGTCTGGAAAAACTAGAA
>CABHPH010119541.1:0-18281 GCA_902168325.1 Peromyscus nudipes
AAGGTGGACCTTGCCCTGTTACACAGGGTCTGTGGGCTGAGCAGCTTCTGAAGAGAGCTGAGTTGCTGGCACAGTGCTCAACTTCTTGTTCTCTAAGGTTGTTTTGGGGGTTGATTTTTTGTTTTGTTTTGTTTTCAGAGTCAATAAAGTAATGTTTGTAATTACTTCATCACACCTGGTCCCTAACTCTCATGCCCTGTCCTTTGAGGCCAAGAAATCAGGAAGTTGCTCTTGCTACCAGCTGGTAGTCTAACTCTTTCTGATAGATTCCCAGTTGCCCCAGTCCCTGGTCCACCATCCAGTCCTCACCAGGCTGTATCAGAGGACATGACTGTTCCTTCCAGTGTGACCAGGTGGTTTCTCTAGTCAAACTGGCCTGAACAACGTGAAGCTTAACACACGCTCCTGCCCTCCCCCATCCCAAGGTCAGCTATCTTCCTTCCCCACAGCCTCCAAAATGTAGGTATAGTAGACCTGACTGCCCAATCCAAGCATGGCGAACCTCTGCAGAATTCAGTGTCCAGGCAGGCATCTAGTAAGATACAGACATGGGGCTGCTGGGGAGTTTGCACCAAGGCTTTCTGAGAAGCTTCAAACCCAAAGCAAAGCAGAATCTGAGGGATCAACAAGCTGACGACCTCCCAATCATACATGCAGTAATTAAAATTACTAGAATTTTTCATCACATGACCCAATGATATACAAGGAACACTATGGCTTGCTACTCATCAATCCTTCACACACACCTTACACAGAAAGGGAGAAGTCCTGGGGTCTGTTAGAGTAACCAACAGTTTATTAAAAGCTTGCCCTAGGGCTCTGTGCCAGCCCCATAGCTGAGAGGGGCTCCCATGGCTGCTCCCAGGCTTGGCAGCAGCCCTTTCCAAGGTCCTTCCCTTGTCCCCCGCCCCAGCCCTGACCCCAATTAAAAAAAAAAAAAAAAAAAAAGGACAAGACGGCACAGGACGTCAGACAGCAACAGGAGAATGGTGAAGCCCAGGCGTCCTGACTTCAAGAGCCCCAATCCTTCTGGAGGAAGGCCTCCTCCCATTCTTCTTGCCTTGGGCACCAGACCTGCTCTGCCATATCCAGATTTGGGGACCCTGTTGTCCCCAGATCATGGCCCCATCACAAGGGTTGTATAGTTCTCTGAATATAATATATCTAGACCCACCCTTCCCCTCCCCCAGGGGACCAGATGAATATTTGACACTCACAGTTCCCACCTTTTGTAGGTGGTGATGGAGAGAGACCCTGGCACCATGGTGGGGAGGCAGGGCTCCTGGTCAGCCTTGGGGCACCAATGCCCAAGCTGGCCTGGGGTCACTGGCCAGCCCCAAGAAGCTCATGAGATGTGGAGGTCTGATGGGGGAGCTGGAGACAACATCCTGTCCCACCACCACTGGGTAGGCTTCAAGCACACTGCCTGTAGGCTCAGGCACCACCCACTCCCACCTTGCCTGTTCCTCTGCTCACCACCCTACACTTCAGGAATAGAAGTGGGAGGAGCCGTTGAGGATATGGGAAGCAACACTGGTGCTTCGGCTCAGTGGGCCTGATACTGCAGCAGGTGGGCCCACGTTCTCACTGCTGCTGCCCCCTGATGCCGCCCGCCTCAGGGGTTGAGGGCTGTTTCTTAGCAACAGCAGAGCCCCTCCACGGGGTGTTCCACTTTGTGTTGGGGGCCCTAGCCAATTTGGAGGCCCCGGGGGAGCCAGCAG
This sequence comes from Peromyscus nudipes, assembly GCA_902168325.1. Lineage (NCBI taxonomy): Eukaryota > Metazoa > Chordata > Mammalia > Rodentia > Cricetidae > Peromyscus > Peromyscus nudipes. Next base: position 1,722 of record CABHPH010119541.1, read on the forward strand.
AGCTGGCTGACGCCAAGCTGGTGGGGGCATGCCTGGTGGAGGAGGGCCATGGCTCCAGTGGGCCCCTGAACGGGGAACTGGACGGGAGGGCCAGGCAGGGGCTGGGGGTGGAGCTGGATAGCCCTGGGCAGCAGCCTCGGCTGGAATGCCCCCTAGAGCCATGCTGGAGAAGCCCAGCCTCATGCTCTCAGCATCAAAGGCCTCAATCTCACGGGCCTGCCGCTCGAGCAAACTCCGGATTCGCTCAGAACGCCCCGTCTGCAGGGCCAGCAGCTCTTCTTCCACCTGGGACACCCAAAACAGGGGTGAGAGTCCTGGAGTGGAGAACCCCCTTTCCCTTTCCCATCTTGGGGGGCAAGCCCCTTACCCGTTGCTCTAGCAGCGCCCGCCTCAGTGCTACTCTCTGCTCCAGCTCCCTCAGCTCCCGTTCGTGCTGACTTTCTGTGCGGATCTTGATCTTGCTCTGGTAAGCATTGAGGAGCTCCAGCTCCTGCTGGAGCTGCTGCCGTAGGGCCTGAAACTCTGCCTCTTGGGTTTCATCAAGCCGGAGCTGGAGGACAGGGAGGAGAGGGTTTAGGGACCTCCTCCTCTGTCCCCACCATCCTCCCCTGCCCCACTGGCCTGGGCCCTAAGGTGGCAAGGAGCGGCAGTCTCAACCTCTATCAGAACGGAAGGTGGTCATACCCTGTGGTGCAGCAATTACACTGCAGGAATCTATCCCCCAGGTATACTTGCACATGTGCTCCAAGGGTTCACGGAAGCGCTGTGATAGCAAAATGCTGGAAACAACCTAAATGTCCACCAATAAGGGATGGGTTAAATAAATCATGGTACAGCCATTCCATGGAAAATTCTATACTGTATAAAAATGAGATGTGGTATGTATACTGACATGGAATGATGTCCAAGAAATAACTGGGTGGAAAAGGGAAGTCAGAAAACTATGTCAAGTCTGAGTCTATTGTGTTTAAAATTTTTATGTAATTTCCCAGATACTACGAAAGTTAATCACTACAAAATTACCTCTGAGAGGTGGCACTGAGTGAGAATGGGGCCCTCTAGCTCTTTGGACTCAATGTGCATTTGAAGCAGCCCACTCCAGTGCTGTGTACAGTTTTCCTAAGAGCAACCTTCCAGATTGCTGAAGTCTGAGTAAAAGGCCTGAGAGCCACTCACTGTAATCTGCTCCCCTGCTCCCTGTTCACACAGAGTAAACTCAGGTCCAGAAAAAAATATTACAGCCATTATTTCCTTGGTGTTTCTTGGCAGAGCAGGCAGGGTGACTTTGTTAAGACGTTAGGAAAATAGTAAGAGAAATAGTAAGGCCACTGAGAAGAATATGAAATAAAACCACTATGAAGTAAAAGAATACCCGAGTGTCCTAAGTCCAAAAGTTCTGTTCACACCTCCCACCTTCCTTTGCCACAACCAAGTTTAAAGCAAAGACCAGCCTCCATAGTCTCCCTCCCAGACCCCAGGCCTCACCGCCTGTGAGCTGAGCATCTCTGAAATGGACTGGTCATACTGCTCGGCCAGGATCGCCAGCTTGCGCGTCTGTTCCTCCTTGAGCCGCTTAAGGAGGCTCTTGTGCTGAGCTTTGGGCGTGGTCTCCAGCAAGTGTGCTCGAAGAGCCTTGTATTGCCGCGTCTGGATCTTACACGTTTCCTGGAACTGCTTCTTGATCTGCAGCTCCTTTGACTGTGCAGTGAACGGATCGAGGGGAAATGGGGCAGGGGAGGAGGAGGAGGAAGAGGAACAACGAGGGGAAGGAAGAAAAGGAGGAAGGAGACAGAAGCAGAGACAGGGAGAGGGAGAGAAACAGAAAACATGTTAGACAGAGGGGGCGGGGGGAGCTGTACACAGACAGACACGGAGAGATGGAGCTGTTGAGAGATCAAGAACATCTCCATGGGCAAGGGAGGCAGAGAAACAAGAGGTTCTGAGAGTACGTCAGAGTTGCACGGATGTCACAGACAGGGAGCTGAGAATCTTCACAGAGGACTGCATCCACAAAAGCTCTGATCATGCAGAGGGAGGGAGCAAATATCACCCTGGGATAGAAGCATGTGATCAAATGTTTAGGAATGTCAAGACTGAGTGAGAGACCGAAGTACACACAACATTGACGAAAGGGCAACACAACTAAGGGCAGGCAGAGGAAGGCCCAGGTCCAGCACCTCAGGGAAGGCGGGAAGAAGCACTGTGCTGAGGGATGGGTAAGAGGTCACCCCAATTAGGTCACAGAAGGGGAAGGGCAGCAGGGGTTGGCCAGAAAAGGTCTGAGAAGTTCCACTGGGAGCAGCTGCCACCCTGACAAGATCCACGTATTAGCCCAGCCCAACATACTTCGTCCCCACTCCAAGCCCACAGCAATCCCAGGCCTCTAGTTTGCACATTCTACCTGGTCCCAACTCACCACCCTTGACTGCAGAGGGTCTGCTGTCCCAGCCCCCAACCCTGTAGACTAATGCCTGACCCAGGTGACAGACGCAGCTCCAAATCATGTAGGCAATGAGTTCACAGTAAAGGAAGGGGCGAAGAAACCAAAAGACTTTTACCCTACGCATTCTCTGGAAGGGTCTCACAATCGGAGAACTGTGAGATCAGGAAGTTCTGTGGAAGCTCCACAGGGGCTCACAGCCCAGAGCTGGTTGTGGTCATGGTGCAATGAGACTATGAAGGCGGAGGATGAGGCTGAGGAGTGAAAGGTGTGAAGACAACGGAGATGGGGTGAAGAGGTCATGGAGCTGAGGGCCAAGGGTCCAGATTCGGGGCAAACCAGGGAGGCTAGGCGGCAGGACAAAGCAGACAGAGGCAGCCTGGGCCAAAGGTATAGTTCCGCTCAGATATTTTATTTGTGTTTTTCTTTTCTTTTTTCTTTTTTTTCTTTTTGGTGGAGGGGGAAGGGGACAGGTTGGAAGGGAGACAGAAAAACAAAATCAAAGAGGGGAAAAAAACCCATGACTTCCCTCCCTGCCACCCCTGGCCCCAGGCCTGAGCCGATGAGGGTGAGGATGAGCACACACACAGCAGGGGAACAGCAATAACTTAGGGGACTGGGGGAACACAGAGTGTCATTTCTGGACTCCACAGTAGAGGAGGCTGCCTGTCTCGAGATCTCTGGGGCTGGGACTGGACCTGGGGAAACATACTGAGGAAGAAAGGTCAGAGGGGAGGAGAGACTGGGGGACTGGAGAAACTTCACTGAGTCGTGAGAGATAAAGTGCTCAATGCCCTATATTTGGGTGGAGGGTTGAACTGGTTACCTCCAGGGAGGCAGGGCCCTGCGGGTCTGAGCTCTCCGCCCAGCCACAGTCCCCGGTGGTAGCTGTCGGGAAGCAGAGAGCCCAAGACGGCGCTGGCTGCGTGGTAGCAGCCGAGGGATACGACTGGGCCGTTCGCCCTTAAGCAGGCCCCAGCTGGCTAGTGTGTGAATAGCCCAGGGGGGTAAGCAAGAGGCTAATCTGTGGCTAGCCCGTGCTAGACGCCAGTTCCAGCCCTTGCACAGAGCCCAAACTCTTGCCAACAGAGCTAGTGGGTGTTGAGTAGTGCGAGGATTTCCCTGACGGGGCCAAGGGACAGGTAGTCGGCTTCTAAAACCATTCTTGTTGGTCTTAGGGTACAGCGCAAACAACCCCCGGTCTCCCACGGCCCCACAGCCCTGTAGGGCCCGAAAGGCCATGGGGGACAGGCGTAGCAGAACCCGCAACCAAAGTCGAGAGATGCCTCGACGCATCTGGGGGCCTTGCTGCCGCACCCATTTGCCCCCAGCTGCCACAGCTGCCAGAGGTAGAGCCAGGCTGGGCCAAGCTAGGAGCCAGGCAGCCCCGAGGCCCAGAGGCACACCCATAAGGCCTCGGCGCCAGCTCAGGCTAAGGACAGCTCCTAGTGCAGTGCCCTGGGCCAGGAGAAGGAAGAGGCTGGGGGGCAGCTGGAGGGCTGTACAAAGGAACAGGTAGGAGGCCCCCAGGCCCACTAGTCCTACCTCCAGGGCCAGCAGCGCTGCCTGCAGGCCGCCCCCGCCCTGGGCTGCCAGCAGTGGCAGCAGCAGCAGCAGGAGGAGGGGCAGGAGGCCAGAGGAGGACCCCACTGCGAAGGAGAGGCCGGCCAGGAGGCCGTGAGCCAGGAGTCCAGGGAGCTGGCTAGCAGGGCACTGTCTCATGTGTGATGGAGGTGGCTCTGGGGGGATGTCTGGGGAAGGACAGCCATCTCCAGGATCCCTGGGGGTTCCAACTGGAGCCCCTCCCTCCTCTTCCTCCTCCTCCTCCTCCTCAGGGACTGGAGTCAGAACAGGACCCTGGACCCAGTCAAGCTTGAACTCCACATCCACAAGGTTCCTACCCTCTTTCTTCCACAAACTCCATGCCCCAGCCTCTTCCTGGCCAATAATACTTCTCTCCTGGGATGCCGGTGATGGGACTCTAATCTCCTTCATCTCCTTGGATACATCCCAGTCTTCCTCATTAACCAGACTCCTATGTTTTTGTGGGCTGGAACTAAAGGTTCCCATTTCTTCCCCCAGAATCCTCTGCTCCTCTGGCTCCAAGATGGTCCCTTCCTCTCCCAAAATCCTTCTCTCTGGCACTGCTTCCTCCTCCTCTCCCAGCATCCTTTGGTCCAGGACTGCCTCCTGGCCAGACGAGCAGGGCTGCTCCTCACTAGGGGTGCCTGTGCTGAGTGGTCCCAGAGCCCCAGTAGCGGGGAGGCCCATGGGTAGCTGGCCTGCACGTACTTTGAGGCTCTTGGGCTGCTGGCGAACCTGGGCCGCATGCTTCTGCCGCAACTCTTGCTCCCGGCGCTTGTTGTACTCCAGCTGGTTGCCCAGCTCTGTCTGGTGCTGCAGGCGGGTGAGCTCCGCACGCGTGCGCTGGACAGCTTGGAGCTGCCGCAGCTCCAGCTCTCGGGTAGCCTCGTGTTGCCGCAACAGCAGAGCACACTCCAAGTCCTTCTGCGTCTGTTTCTTGTTCAGGTCCTAAGTCAGAAAAGAGGTAGGCCCACGGCCCAGTCAGGGAGCCTTCTTGGTACCGAAGAATTAAGAGTACAAGATTCCTCAGGCAAGAGTAGGGGAGGTGAGGAGTGTAAGCTCTCGGTTGGCCTAGGGAAGGGACACCTAAGGATATCCTAGCAGGGTCCAGTGGGGAGGGAAGCAGGGAGAATGCTGAAAAGAAGCCAAACCCAACACTAGAAGAGCAGAGGAGAAGAGGACACGGGGGAGGCAAATGTGAAGAGAGGTGCCAGGGTCCTCGGCTGGGCGGAGCGGAGGGCGGCCAGTCTACCTCTCGAAGCAGGTCCTGGTCCAGGCTGTGTCGGGCCAGGAGCATCTTGCGCTTGTACTGGCGACACTGCAGCTCAAAGTACTGCCGCTGCCTCCGCAGCAGCCCGGCCTCCTCCTCCGCCTGGCACTGCTGCAACTGCTCCTTCTGCCTCAGCAGCCACTCGGCCTTCTCTCGTTTGGGTGTGCTAGGGTTCTCCTGGAGCTCCTGGCAGGGCAGTGGGGAACCAACGGGTCAGGGTCTGCCATTCTCGTGCCTACCTGACGGCCCTTGGCTCCCCAGGGAAGATCTGGCCAAACCTCCTTCAACTGCTCCTTCCGAAGCTTATAGGTTCGCTTCTGCGCCTCCAGCAGGGCAGCCAGCTCCTTTTTCTGCTGCCCCAGAATGTGCTGCTGGAACTTCCGCTCCTCGGCCTGAGCAGCTCGGGCTTCTTTTTCACCAATGGCCTGGTGCCTCCGGGCCAGCTTCTCAGCCTCAGTCCCAAAGCCAGCCCGCTGTGCCTCAAGTTCCCGCTGCAGCCGCCCACTGTGCTCCTCACGTTCACCCCTCAGACGGGACTCCAGGGCCAGCAGCTGCTTCTGGTGCTGACGTCGCATCCGCTTGTAGCCACTTAGTTGCTCCCGCAGAGCCGAGTCCTGCTCATGCTCCTGGATCTGACGGCTGACCTAGAGCAGAAGAAAGGATAAACAGGGGGACTCAGCCCTAGCCCCATTTTACTTACACAGATATGGTGAAGACCGAGGTCCTCAGCCTCGTGGTCTCATTGTTATTAGATATCTCCTTACACTTGAGCTCTCTGAATAATTATCTGCTTCGTGGGTTAGTTTAGTAGACTGAGATGGTAAACAGTGGTAAGTATAGGTCCAGGTGCAAAAGTAGGTACAACTCAGATTAGTGCAAATCAGAAACACCTGGGCTCAGATCCCAGCTCTGCCAATTAATAGTACTTAATCTCAGCAAGTTAACCTCTCAAACCACCAACTCTCATCTGTGACACAGGCCAACACCACTGCATAGACAAGTGTGATACACATAGAAAAACAAACCAGTGAGTGCTGGCTAGCATCCTGCCTTCAGCAAACACTGCTGAGGGTCTACCATGTTCCAGGAACTAAACTAGGGTCTGAGTCCTCATGTGTTAGATCGAGATCTCTGACAGCAACCTCTGGTCTCAACTGTTCTATCAGTGGCTCTTAGGGTCGTCTAGGTCGCCAAGGCCCAGGAAAATCAGCTCTCTCCACAGAGTATGACAAAGCAGCATCAGTAGCTCAAGAGTGCTCCTAGCAAACTCCAGAGCCACAAGCGAAAGCTTGAAGAAAACACCAGTGGCCTCTAGGGGAATTGTTGGTATTCAAATACAGCCCAAACTGGAATGTCACTTAAAGTTCTAGCAAGAGCACAATCAGAAAGCTGTTTCATGAGAAGCCTGAACTTGCTGGGCATGGTAACATATGCCTATAAACCCCAGAACTTGGGAGTCTAATGTAGGAGGATCACAAGTTCAAGGCTGAGCTACTGTTAGAACCCATCTCAATAAGCAAACCCACACTTTTCCCATGAATTGAGAAAAGTGAGATTTTAGAAGACTAAGATCCTATTTACAAGAACAGAACCACACCCAAAGGTACCTGGGCAAGTATGTTGGGCAAACAGCCTCCCTAAGTCATAGGAGTCTCGATTCTTAAATGGGATCCTACCCTTTCCCTCCCAGGGAAAAATAGCAAAGATTAGACCTAATTATGTGTGTGGGCCTGATAAGTCATTGACGTGAGGGAGATCCCTGAACCCCATCCCTGCCCTCGGAAGGAAGCACTAGATCCAGCAAACCTGCACATTGCCACCAGGAGTACCACAGCAGGGTGGACATGCCTGTCCAGACATGTAAAGCACCTCAACAGCCAGAGGAGCCCAGGAAAGTCTCCACAAGCCGTTATTTCAACAAGGCCTTGAAAACAGTTTGCTAGGCTGGGAATACCCAGATTAGGCAATGTGACTAAAACAGTCTGTTGAGAGAGGGGAGCAGGCAGAGCCAGTAGTAAAGTGAGGGTAGAATCTTGACTTAAATCGTGCCACAGGGAGAGAGTCATTTCTGGCCTTCTGTCTGGTGTATCCAGGTAACAGAGAAAAAGACTATACAAAGCTGATGGCGATGGTCACACTTACCAGGGAGGCAGTACGGATAGTAGCAAAGTGGTCCCGGTTACGGCAATAAGCCCGGCGGCGAGCAGAAGAGGTGGTGGAGGTGGGAGGTGCTGCAGATGGCTGGAGTGGACCTGGGGTCATCTCTGGCTGGTAGGGATCATCATACAGGTTGTCTGAGCCCTAGAAAAAGGGAAGAAGGAAGGGATGCCCAAGGTTCAGGTGCCAATGGACCCAAGGGAGTTACCTAAGGACTCATCCAGGCTGAAATGAGGAGCAGTCACACCGGAGGAGAGCAGGGATCTAGGCAGTTCCTTAGCAAGTCAGCTCAGGCTTGGCCTCTTGTCTACTAAGCTGCTCAAGGTGAGTTGCATACCGGCAGTCTGTGGATGATGGAGCTGTGGGAAGTGACTGTATGCTCCCCCTCCTGCATCATGGCCATTTCTCGGGCTTCAGGGCCTTCCTCCTCCTCCTCTTCCTCCTCTTCCTCCTCCTCTTCCTCCTCCTCCTCATTGTCTGAGGCATCTGCTAGGCTGTTGACTGAGCTGCTTTGGCTGGAGGCGCTGATGGACATGCTGGGCACTGAGTGGCTACTCTCTAGACTGGTCAGTGTCCCTGCTCGGTGCATGTAGGGTTCTGCTTCCTGCGAACAGGGTGTGAGCTGTTGGGCATGGAAAGGGAAGGACAAGGCTATAGAGCAGCACAAGGAAAGAAGGTGAAGACAGGTGGGGAAGAAGGGCCAAGCCCAGTATGGGGAGGTGTGAGGGAAAGCTAGGTTACCTCCTCCTCCTCTGGGGCCTCAGCACCAGGGCCATTGGGTGCTTCCTGGAACAGTATCTTTTTCATCTTTCGGTACTGCAGGTTATCCAATTCCCGTACAGCATCCTTGGTCCTCTGGATTAGGTCCATGATGACTGTGGGTGGCCGCTCCCGGAGCACAAAGCGGTGCTAGGGAAACACAATGCCTGAGCTCTGCTGTCAGCTCTCCCCATCCCCTCTAGACCCCATGCCTCTCAGTAGCTCCTGGCCTGAGGCCCATGCCCCCACCACAGCTGGATGCTCACCTTTCTCTTATCCCTGTTTCTCTCAGTAACTGTCTTTACTACCCAGACAGCCTCATTTCTTCAGGCATCGCTGATAGGTAAGGATTTTAGGAGATGCCAATCCAGCTTTGCTTAGCAAAGGCTAAGTGCTTTTGGATGTATCACAAGACCTTTTCAGGCCCTCAAAAGTTACCCTTTAAAAACCAGGAGGTCGGCCGGGCGGCAGTGGCACATGCCTTTAATCCCAGCACTCGGGAGGCAGAGCCAGGCGGATCTCTGTGAGTTTGAGGCCAGCCTAGTCCATACAGCAAGATCCAGGACAGGCACTAAAACTACACGGAGAAACCCTGTCTCAAAATAAAAAACAAAAAACAAAAAACAAAAAACAAAAAACAAAAAAAACCAGGAGGTCAATCTAGCAGTCTGTTAGTCCCAACTAGGGCTTCTTAGAGTGTACTTTGGGTCTGCGAAGGGAATGAGGTTCCCCAGTTTGGAAAACTTAAAAACATCTCAGGGAGATCATAGTTTATCCATGATCTTTAACTAAGAAAAATGTGAAAAACAAATTACTACTTAAATTAAGATAGTATGGCAGATAAAATTTAGCAAAACACTGAGGCAGTGAGGCATCAGGGCCCAGGGCAAAATTCATAAAGGAAGATTCCTGGATGAAGAATTGGAGATCACTGATCTGAATTTTCTGTGGCTCTACCAGCTACAGTTCTAGACCACTAGGCCAGAGAGTGCTCACCTTCAGAAGAACCTCTGAGGTTGGTCTATCTTGAGGGATTTTCTGAAGACAGGAGTCAACAAAATTCCGGAAGTACTCAGACCTGACATCCCAGGAAGTATGAGACAGAAGGAGAAGGCATGAGCCGGCAGCTAGACCCCATGACCTAACCCCCTGACCCAAGAAGCCCCATCCTCACCAGTGTCCTGACTGGAGCGCAGGGGACTCATTCTGTGCAATGTGGTATAAGGCACTCATTGCATTCATGTTAAACAGTGGTGGCTTCCGCTCCGCTACAGAAAGGACAAAGAAAGAAGGTGAGAAGAGGCAGACGATCAGAGACTAGAGGGAACTCAAAACAGCTTGGGTTCAAATCCCATCTCCCTGGCTTCCTTCCTGCTTGATCTTGAGCAATTCCCGATCCTGCTGAGTCTTAAATTCCTCTCAGTAAAATGTTATGCCCATTCTATTTGCTACACGTGGACAGAGTAGGGTTAAAGAAAATGGCAAAAAGGCATAAGAAGCACACTCAAGTTATCGGTCCAACTAGTACTCATGAGAGCCAAACGAGAAAACCTGCCAGTGTGGAACGACAAAAACAAAAACAAAAACCAAGAAACATGTTCTGTGTTCAAGAAACTTCTTTCTGGTCTAAAATGAACTAAACTAAATAAGTAACATTAGACAGAGCTGGGGATGTAGCTTAGTGGTAGATACTTGCTTAGCATGTGCCAGACTTAGATTTGATCCCCAATACCATCAAAACAAAACCAGTGACACCAAGTTCAAGTTGTTAATTGGGGTAAGAGGGGAACAGGTAAATGGCTAGGAAACTAAGGAGAGGTCGTTTCGAAAAGAGAACACTGGCGGGAGCTGTAAGAGTGTTGAGCCAGAAACTCCTCGTGGCTCAGAGAAATGTTTTTTGAGACAGGGTTTCTCTGTGTAGCCCTGGCTATTCTAGAACTAGCTCTGTAGACCAGGCTGGCCTCAAACTCATAGAAATCCACCTGCCTCTGTCTCCCAAGTGCTGGGATTAAAGGCCTATGCTACCATCGCCTGGATAATTAGCTATTTTTGACCTAAATAGTGATTTCAAAAACTTAATTGCCAACAATTATAAAAATATAAATTTGCAGTCTTCAAGAATCAGATATGGTAAAATAGAGTCTCTATTCCTATATAACATTGAGTGGGAACTATGCAACAGTGGTCCCCTGTAGTAATGGTGGCCTTCAGCTTGCCCTGCCTTCCCCGACTGATCCCCTCACATGGAGTACTGGCTGCCATTTTTTTCTTTCTTTTTTTTTTAAAAATAATTCATTTTTATTTTATGTTCATTGGTGTTTCGCCTGCATGTATGTCTGTGTGAGGATGCCAGATCCTCTGGAGCTGGAGTTACAGGACAGTTGTGAGCTACCATGTGGTTGCTGGGAATTGAATCCGGGCCTCTGGAAGGGCAGTCAGTGCTCTTAACCAGTGAGCCATCTCTCCAGCCCCATTGTCTGCCAGTCTGATTATCTAATCAGGCTTTCCAATAGTACAGAACTACTGGAAACTATTTCTGTGTATCCAGATCCCTACAAAAGTTAGGAATACAATAGACAGCTCTTCTCTATGACCTGTTCTGTACATTTCACCACCTGTGTGACCATGGCCTCAGATGGTAAATGCGGTATGGAGACAGAGGGCAGGAATACAACTAACGCTCTGATAGCAGGCACAGGCTCCTAACAGCTCCACATGGGCAGAGCCCATGAAGGAAGGAAGCAGAGGCTCGAGCCTGGTCTAAGACAGCTTTGGTTTAGGAGGCAACAGGAAGACAGCGATGGCTCTGAGCCGGGAGTAAAATGACTGCCCCGAGCTTAGGCAGACCTCTCTGGCATGAGTACACCAGAGAGACTATAAAGAAGAGAATGGTTGCCAGTTGGTGGTGGCGCACACCTCTGATCTCTAAGTGTGAGGTCAGCCTGGGGTGGGGTTGGGATGGACGACTACTAGAGGAAAGGACTCTGCAGGAAGCAGTCAGTAAGACAATTACTCCACGCCTGGTGTTGTGCTGGAGGTCTTACAAGCACTACCCCATTAGACAACTGCCTCAGTAGTACAGATTGGCAGAGAGCACCAACATGGCTTCCAGGCCTCAGGAACTCACTTGGGCCTAGCTTTTGGGACTTGTCAATTCACTCCGCTGCATCAAACATGCAGTTCCAAAAGCCAGTCTCAGGTCCCCAGGTCTGCTCTTAACCTCTCAACTCCTACAGTGCTGCTTTCTGTCTGGAATGTTCTACCCCGCATCCTTCTAGCAGCTCTTTGTCTTGCAGGTTTGTTTAAACATCTCTATTACACACAGGGCTTCCTTAGCCCCTAAACTAGGTCAAGTTCAGCTCTGCACCACTCCCAGAGCCTCTCCACTCCTAGCCCATTGATGGAAAACATGCCTAGCTCTCCTACTTAAATGCAGTTTTAATGAAGGCAGGAATTTTACCACTGTACCCCCAGAACCTAGCACACTGGGCACTTAAAACAGATCTGAAACCCAGGTCATGGACAAGAAACAAGAACTGCTATAAAATCTTTAGGTATAAGAATTGAAAAAAAAAAAAAAAAGAAAGAAAAAAGGGGTTGAGGATTTAGCTCAGGGGTAGAGTGCTTGCCTAGCAAGCGCAAGGCCCTGGGTTCAGTGTGGTGGTGCACACACCAGAACTCAGGAGGAGGAGGCAGAGGGAGGTGGATCTCTGAGTTTGAGACCAGTCTGATCCAGAGCCAGTTCCAGGACAGCCAGGGTTACACAGAAAAACCTTTTCTCTAAAAACAACAACAAAAAGGTAGGGCTTGACAACTGATTGTATCAAAAAAGCTCCAGGGTAGTCAAAATGGACAGGAACTCTGAGGCTAGGGTTCATGGGATGGGATGGGAGAGGAACAGACACGAGGGAGGGGAGAATAATCGGAGGAGGCAGAGGGGACATCTTACCCAACTCAATACAGGTTATCCCCAAGGACCAGACATCCACTTTGCCATCGTACTGCCCCTCATCCATGGCTAGGATCACCTCTGGAGCCATCCTGGGAGGACAGCAGGAAAGAAATGCTAACCACTGAACCCAGACCCACACTTCTTTCCAACATCTTGGAAATCTCTTCACCTACCACCCCTCCTCTCCTACTCACCAGTATGGAGTGCCCACAAAGGAGTTGGCAGGTGCCATGATAGATGCGGAGCCAAAGTCCCCCAATTTTACCAAGCCTGGTTCAGACAGCAAGATGTTTCCAGCCTTTACATCCCTGACAGGCAAAGGGGAAAGATGAAAAATACATCTCAGAAAAGATGTGTAGGGGCTTTAGCAAAATGATGACTGGTATAAAATGCACCCCACTCACAGTCACAGCTGGTACCATCATACCTATGGATCATGTTGTGTGAGTGTAGATATGCCAGGCCCTGAAGCGCCCCATGGGTCACAGCTGCAATCTCCACCTCCTGAAGGGGCTTCTTGTGCACTGCAGGGGGAGGCAAAGTAACAAACTGAGGCAGCCACAGGGGTGGAGTAAGTTACTTCCTCCTACAGCTTTCCTGCTTATCTTCCTTACCCCATTTTCTGATTTACTTACCTTCTAAAAGATCAGAAGCTGAGCCCAGGCAATACTCCATCACCAGCTAAGGAAGGGTCAAGTGTTAGAGATCAGCAGATTCTGGCCACCCCTGGCCCAGCTCCCTTGAGCAGAAACTCAAAACAGAACTTTCTTGTTTATCTTCCACTCAGGCAATGCCAAAAGGGTAATGACAGAGAGGAAGGGCAGCTAGAGAAAACAAGAGGTGGTAGGAGGGTCTCTGGATTCAAGGCCTCCCTGAGAATGACTCCAAGACGCCTACCATCGCCCCATCCAGATCCCTTCAAAGTCCCTTCAATCATCTCCTCCTAAAGAACACATGTCCCTTGCAACTTGTTAATTGTCTAGGTCACTCTGGGTCAGCCTCTCCTGTACCTATCCAAATGCTTATATTTTTGTTTGTTTTTCTTTTTGATACAGGATCTCACTGTGTAGCCCTAGCTGGCCCAGAACTCAGTATGTAGACCAGGCTGGCCTTAAATTCAGAGCTCTACCTGTGCTTGTCTCCTCAGTGCTGGGATTAGAGGTGTGTGACACCATGCCTGGCTCATGGGTTTTTCTGAGGACTAATGTGGTCCGGAGAGACTGCCCACTTAGGAGGCTGGACTAGGAAAAGATGGATCTGAGTAAAACTTATGGTAGTTGTGGGACAACTCACCCAAGCTGTGTGCTCCCTCAGGTAACAGCCGCGGTACTGAATGGTGTTGGGATGTCGGAGCTTCTGTAAGAACCGTACCTCCTTGATGATGTCCTGCCATTTCTAGGTCAAGAGGAGAGGGATTACCCACCTGCATGTTGAGACTAAGGCCCGCCCTCTGCCCTCCACAACCTCATCTTAAGGAACCTGACTCACCTCATTTGACTGCTTCCCACTGTAGGACATCTTCTTGATGGCCACCACCTCACTGCTGCGGACATCCCGGGCCTAGAGGACCAGATCGGAAGGTGGGAAAGCTGACTTTGGGCATGGGGTGGAGGAGGAGCCGCTGAGCCAGCAGGAGAAGGTGGGAAGGGCTACTGTGGGGAGTGGTGCCGAAGGCCTGAATGGAGACCCACAGGTCTAAACAGACCCCACCCTTGCTTGCTTTACCCTCTTCATGACCCAACTCACAAAGTACACAGCGCCAAAGCTGCCATGGCCAATTTCCCGGAGGTCAGAGAAAAGCTTCTCAGGGTCATCCTTGAAGAAGAGCTCAGCTACATCAGGGTCCTTCAGGCTCCCTGCCCGGCCCCCAGCTGGCATGATGGCCCCTGGGGGCCCTGAGATTGGGACCTTGCCTGGGAAAAGTAGATAGGACCATTAGGACAAGGACAGTGCCCTGAGGGAGTTAAAGGGCCTCCGTCAAGTTTCTGCCTTCTCCCCCCCCTCACTTACTGATGAGAGGGAGGCACAGCTGAGGAAGGGCAGGGGCTATTAGTTAACAACATCAAAGCTTTAAAAAAAAAGTTACCCTGGGGGTGTGTGTGGGGTGTCCCAGCAGTCCCTAAAATTGCCAGAAGACAATTCTGGGAAGCTAAGCATCCTCATCAAGTCCCTCAGCCTTCAACAATTTCCCAGTTCCCTATACACAGCCATTCCCTTCAAGCAGAAGTTTCTGCCTCCCAGCCAGAGCTTCATATCCCACATGCCCTGTCCCACAAGTTCTCATAGTCCAGTGATTTCCAGGCACCTTCCTGTCCCCCTTGGTGTTGAGGCTACCTCCTCCTTCAAGCTCTCACACACTGGATGAGAACAGGAAACAGTCAGGCCGGATGTGGTGGAAATCCGGCCATTGTTACAAGTGGGTACTGGCCTAAAGGGACCAGAAGACTCATTTTCAAAAAACATAGGGACACTGTGGCAGGGAGGACATCTAGAATGGGAACAGCAGGGACTGGCACCTGACTCTGAAGACCTCTGTGTTCTGGGTTGTCTTACTTATTCAGTCAACTGCTGTTGTGGGTCACAAATAACATTCATTGAGCATGGACATTTAAGCATCTCATATGCATCACCTCTCATTGGGCTCCTACAACCTTATGGATAAACAATATTGTCACCTTTATCCTTTATAGATATTTAAACAGGCTCAGAAAGGTCAAATGATCTGCCCAAAGGTAGTTTGCCACCACCAGGCATCCAGAATCACCATTTTCCAGACAGAGTCACTGAGGCCGAGAGGAAAAAGGGCTTTCCCAAGGTCACTGAACAGGACCTTTTCCTGTCTGGTCAGGACAGCATTGTTAGGAGGGCAACTAAGCATAGCCTCCCATTAGAGAAAGCCACTCAGGTCATTCTGGTCCCTAGGGGGTGGGGCACTCCAAGCCAAATTCAGAGAGAAAGTTGCCGCAAGGTACCGGAACCAGAACACACAGGGACTCCAAGATAGGCCTTTTTAAGGACTAGTGGGGGATGTAGACACAAAGAGCCCTCAGCAGAGTTGGACTCCGGAGGCAGAGTTCCAGCTACTTATAAGTACCTAACAATCTCAGCATATAATTATATGCTGTGGTGCATTGTTTCCTGTCCATGTTGTTAATTTTGTCTCCTTAGCTCAACTGGAAGCTGGAGGGCAGGGAGGGAGCCTGAGTCTTTGGTGGGCCCCCAGGGTGTGAAAGGCTCAGAATAGCTTGTGAGATTGATTGATTGATTGATTGATTGATTGATTGATTGCCCTCAGCAACTCCAAGTCTGCTCACGGCAGGCCGCTTCTCCTGGAGCAACAGTAGAACCCCCCCTCCCCACCACATCCCACACAAGGGCAGGTGCTCACAACTTGCCAAGGGAACCGTCATGACTTCTGCACCGCTAACAAGCCCAAGACTGCCAACCCAGAACCTCAGGCCACATGAAAGAAGGCCAGCCATTGGAAAACATTATACAGGCCCCCTTCCTTACAATAACATTTGAGCAATTACCAAGGTCTGAGCTAAAGCATAATCACCTTCTAAAATCCATGTTGCAAAAGAGTCCCTAAATTATCTTACCAGTACATCCCATCTGCAACGTATAGCAACAGAGCTTCAGGTAAGTTCCTGATACTTCTCTTTGGTTAAATGGATTACAGAATGAAACTATATGAGATCTCACACTCAGAACACTTTGTAGACACTAAACAAATGGCTTTTCCTCCTTTGATTCTAAGGTTACCATAAGGCTTAATCCTGGGGGTTGGAGTAGAGAGGGGCTCATTCTAACTCAACAGCTAAGAAAAGCCACTACAGCCATCATTTGTCAGAAGAGAGCTCTGTCTGGAACCCAGGCCAAAGTCTGGGATCAGGGTAAAAATGAAGGTCACATTAGAAAGACCCATGAGGCAGAAACACAAGCAGAGCTTCCTCTCAGGAAAAGCTCAAGTATAACCTTTCTTGAAAGGAAGATCATTACACCCCAGTTTTTACACCTCACCCTAATACAGTCTCCTGTCGATCCCTGATCAAACCCAGGCTCAAAAGAAATGGGATGGCAAGAAAAAGGTACAAGTCAGGGACAAGACTTGGGTTAAAATCCTGATTCTGCCACTTGGTGACCTTGAACAACCTCTCTGGGCATCAATGTTCTCAACTGTAAAATGGGAAGACAATAATAAAAGAATTCCCATGGGTTGAGCAGGTCTGAGTGTGGCATGAGAAAAATGTATTCGAAAGTACTTTGTAAAGGGTAGGTCACTTGGCAAATGTATGCGATTATTTACACCGTCACAGCAAGAGACAGGTGGGTAAATGCAGCTGGAGGAAAATATTACCAAGTGTATACACACACACACACACACACACACACACA